>JBCFYV010000012.1:13252369-13271224 GCA_039000515.1 Timema cristinae | reverse complement strand
GGGGATATACCCTTATGACGGCAGTTCCGGCTGCTTGCGTTGTTTCGACGCCGACGGCGTCACACGAGCTTCCGATTTCTGCGTACATCCGCACCGCTCTTCTTCTTCTTCCCGAACAATAGTTTGACTTGTAGTTCGTTCTTTAGTTGTATGCACATAAACTTTGTGTTCCCTCTTTCTCTTTAGGAGAGTCTTACTTACGTTCACTCCTTTACTCTCGCTTTCTTACTTTTGTTTCTTTATTATTTTTTTGTTGAGATTTTTCTTTACCTATCTTTGTTTAATTTCCTCCTTTGTTTGTTTAGTATATTATTTAATAATGTATTTTTAGCCGTTTAAAAGCAATTCCTTGATATTTAGTTAAATATTGCTAACAAAGTCATATATTAATTATTTTTGAAAAGACTAGCAAGGAAGCATATAGGAAACCTCATTACATCTTACCAGTATTCAAGCCCCGATCTTCCTGGCATCAATAGTCTAGTCCATTGTGAGAGTGACGCCTTAAGCCATGTGCCCATCGAAGCAGGTATTCGTCCTTGTGAAACCGTTTTGGGGTCATGGGCAATCTAATTTTCATAGATTTTTATAGCTAGCAAAGCTAATAAATCTTCTTCTACCTATTCATACGTAAGGTTATATAATTTTAAGTTGTCCTCTTCCATATATAATATTAGTAATGTTAGTAAAAAAATTTACTAAAATATTATAGATGGTCCTTGAAAAAATGTATCCATATATTCTAGAATGTCCTTCCAATTAAAATTGGACTATAGCTACATTACAAGTTGATGCCGGTATAGCTATAGCAGTTAATGGAAATGATTCAATGAACTATGAATATTTTTTGTTTGTTTTTTATCATCATGTCTTACTACCCGTTTGGACTATATTAATACTATCATAATCTTTAAACTGAAAAATGACACCTTGACACTAAGATCAAACCCTGGACCTTTGACTAAGTATGCCAATGTTCTAACCACTGAGCAATCCTAGAATCATCCCGTGTCCAGATATATTCTACACTCATATTTTAAGGCAGAGTCTGTAATGGACGTATGTAGATCGTCAGCTACATGGGTAATCAATTAAGATCACGAGATATCAAATAACGCAGCCCCCATCGACTCGGTTGTTAGTTTTTTTAATATTTAGATGCGGCAATAGCCGTAACTAAGGAATATAATAACTTGGCTATTAAAACCATTTTCAAAATAATTTTCCACTTTCCCTCCACACAAATGCGTATGTACTACCTCTAAATTTAACCTTCCTCATCTTTAACTCACTAGCGTAGTTAGTACATAAGCGTATAACCTGAGCAGGTAGTAAGACGAGAAGTTAGAAAGAGAAAACAATGACGAATATTTTACATTTCAACTATTTATCAAACACATCGATGGGCATGTGGACTAGATGTCAGGCTCATTAAATTATTACTTACCAATAGTAAGGATGTATAATTATTGTTGAGAGTGATTTTTCCAAATCTATTTACTACTCTTTTGCAACAAAACTCTAGGTGGACTTTCTATAAATCTCTCCATTAACATGATAACACCCACCTCGGTGGTGTAGTTGGCTAACGCGCTAGTCGTGTTGAGCTCGACTGCTGAGGACGAGGAGGTTGAGGTTCGAACATCGGTCGGGTGAACTGGGGGTGGTTTTTCCTAAATGGTTTTACACTATCCCTCCACGCAAATGTGAGTTCACTTCCTCTAATGCAACCTTCCCAATTCCTAATCCATTAACGTAAATAGTACTTAAGGCGTATAAACCGAACGGGTAGTAAGACGTGGTGCTAAATAATAATAATAAAATCATGATAACGGTTTACATCCTGACGTGGCGAGACAAAAAAACATCCATATAGACCCTATTGGAACGGAGTGTACCACTAAAATCTTATTTCTCTCCTTTCTTTAAGGTTCTGTACGTTTTCCAGTCGTCCATTTCTTGTATTTCTGTGATAATTTCCTCCCATATTCACAAACCGAACAAGAGACAAACAAAGGACTGGTATTTGTGATGATGTGGGGTAAGCTCATGCATGTCTTACTTAAATAGTGTGGTTTTGAACAACTATTAGGAATGTAAATCATGTCCTTTGTCTAGATTTAGTTTCTCAGTAGAACGGTCACGAATGCTATTTCAGTGTTGAGAGGGACGGGGTACAGGGGGGAGGGTCTTAAAACCTTTGGGGGTATTGTCTTATTACTTTGTGTTTGGATAGTACAAAATTTAGTTTAAAGTCATTGTCACATGGGGTTAGTAGTAGTGCTTTCTGGAACTATGATATATATATTTATTTAACCATGTCAAAGATTTTCTGCTAATTTTACGATCTGGAAGGATCTTAATTATTTACCTACTACCATCACTTCATATATGTTTTACATACCATTTAATGTAATATTCTGGATTTGGTAGCATGTTTATTAAGTTTTTATTTGAGTCACTCATTTTATTATAATAAAAAAACCTTCCGTTTATAGAAGAATATTAATATTTATTGTTTACTAAGCACAGTTTTGAGATACACGCAGTACTCATATGCATTATACAGACACGAAAAATTATAATAATTTCGGACAAATAAAGCTCCTAATTAAATTAATTAAACTAGCTATATTGATAAAATCATTATTACATTAAACCATTTAAGCATGCATTTGAGTCTCAAAGTATTGGACGCCTCACAAATACATCTGGTTTCGTTTAAATTATTTTTTATTATATTAATATAAATAAGTATTCACATAAAAAATATATTTGATAACATTATTATTTGTTATAGTTGAATAATAACTGTTAGGACCTATTGAAATTTGTCTTGTTTTAGACATAATGTTTTTTTCCTGATTTTATTAACCTAAATCACGAGCGATATTGAACTAACATCTTTCACTCAAACAAACTCAAACATGGCTTCCCACTCGAAATATTTCATCACAAACTCTTGTTCTGAGAATATTTCAACGTTGTGATAATTCAATAAATAACTTCCACAAAGTCCGCCAGGGATCTGTCCTGTAAAATTGTCTATGTCCCTCTTCTCACCCCTCTGACATCCTTTGTCCACATTTGATATGAACGTAAAGGGTGGAATGGTGGTAAAAAGGGAGGGGGAACCCTTCATCTCCCACTTTCATAGGGATTTTGAGGTCTGCTTGTCGCGTTGTAAAAAAAATTAAGAGGAGAACCAGTAATTTTTTAAAGGTACAACTGTCCGGTTGGACAAAGAGTTAATTCTATTAGTTTTTTTTTTCTGTGGATATGGGAAGGGAGGGGGGAGAAGGGAGAAAGCAAGCTCACATGGATCCCCTTTCTTACTCACCTACCCGTCGTGTAGGTACACCACGTTTTTTTTCTGCTCAAAGTCAGCACAAAATTTTTCGCTGCCACAGCGAGATGTAGTTGGTGACCACATGTACCGTACTGGACCCCCATCCCCTATAGCCATACCATTCACCCCTTTCTGCCAACTCCTACTCGTCCCATTTGATTCCCTCAGGGTGAACAAGTGAGTAACGTCAGGCGAGAGAATATGTCTGTCTTGTTTGTGGCCCCCTTCCAAATGTCTGTCATGTTAGTCATAGTTACATTCGACTCGAGTGGTACTCTACTAATAACTATTGTTACGTAATCATTATATATATATAATGATTACGTAACAATAGTTATTAGTAGAGTATATATATATAATGATTACGTAACAACATATATATACATTTTATTACTTCGATCTTACAACCTTAACATGTAAAATACTTGTTCAATTTTAGAGGTAAATTATACAATGATGGAAGATTGACAAAAAATGTAAACTCCATTTACCAGGAAAGGCACACTACGATCCTCTATTACAGGCTTTATCATAGTAGAATAATGAATTAAGAGTGCAAATTAGGCTAATAAGGTTAGGGATGAGATGTTGAATTTAGAGGAAGTTTACCTGCAAAATTAGTGGAGCGAGGGTGGAAAATAATTTAAGAAAAAACCACCTTAATATATCTTACTGTGATTGAATTCACGATCACCCTATTACCAATAATCCAATAGATTGCGAGAGCTACCGCCTTAGACCATTAGACCACTGAATCGACTCATACAATTTATAATAATGTGGTATAATAACTATCGTCAGACCTCATAGACCTCTGGACGAGTCATATGATAAGTAAGGTAGAATTAGGAAGAAAGCCAGATAAAGATTGGTTGTAAAAAAGAAATGGTATTTCACTTTTTGTGTCAGCTAACCAAATGCTTGAAACAAACAATGGGCAAGGAGAATTTAGTAATATTTACATAGTTATTGTCACTTATCGTCTACCCGACGTAAATAAATTCGACGTAATGTTTTAATGAAGATAAAGAAGCGTTGTACATAAACACTATTTAATTTTGTCCCTTTTTTCGGAGCCACAAAATGCCAACCATCTAGATAACAAAAAAACAAAGAACATACAATATAACCAACACAGACAAAATATTATTAGAGGCATAGACATATAAGAAGCCATGTTATGAAACAACAACTAACAAGTCCATCTATTGAACACAATATGACATTCTCCCACCTTGAGTTTCTAACTCAACACAACACATATTAAGGAATTTTTACAGACAATATCACTTTGATGAAGTTCAAAGTATTTGAGTCATTCTTACTTTTAACACCTAAACACAAAACGTAATAATTTTACTATGTTAAATATCTTGCTGGAGTAGTAATCTTTCTACCCTTTCTGGTCCGTTTGTCCAAAAAAGTATCTTTTGGAGGTTTTTGATCTCCCTATTCTAAAGACGTATCTGTCGGTACATTTGGCAAGCTAGAGTGTGTACCTTCAGGTCTTGGATTTGATTCAGTTGCCTCGAGACTATACAATCGTTGAATAGGCCTCATGTCACTGCCTGTACCTGTTCTCAGCCAAACCAATCTATGCACTCCATCACGTCCAGCATACAACTCTTCTACTACAGCTAAAGGCCAGTCCAGCCATTTGAGGCTGTCACTCCCGATGAGAACCACTTCACCAACCTTTAAAGGATATTCCTTCTTGCTCTTTGAGTTTTCAGCTAGCTGACCCAGATATTCACTGTGGAACCTCTTTCTCAAAACTTCACGCATTTTTTTCAAGTACCTTGACCTCTTCTTCAGATCAGTTGTCCCCAATTGGTCACAATCAGGCACTCCTACTTCTTTGAGGTCCTGAAGGAATAAGGACGATGTCAATAGATTAAGGCTGTCAGGATCATCTGATACATAAGTCAAAGGTCGTGAATTCATTGTAGCCTCACAGTCACATAGCACAGTTGTCAGTTCCTCAAAAGTCAGCTGGGCTCTTCCAAGTATTCTCAAAAGCAAGGATTTCATTATACCAATAAGGCACTCCCACCAACCACCCCACCATGGAGTGGCAGGAGGATTGAATTTCCAAATAAATCGTTGTGCTGAGCTGAAAGTATTAATTTTCTCCCAGTCCAATTGTGAAAAGGCATTAGCTGTATCTACAAAGTTAGTCCCGTTATCACTGTATATGACAGACGGTCTTCCACGTCTAGCCACTAATCTCCTCAGGGCCTGTATGAAGGCATCCGAAGACAATGCAGATACTAGTTCCAGGTGGACAGCACGATACACTGCACACGTAAAAAGGCATGCCCAGGCTTTTCTTCCATCTCGTAGGTAAAATGGACCCACCAGATCCACTCCTGTGACTTCAAACACTACGGTGTCATGCACTCTGTCTTCAGGTAATGGTGGCACAGACCGATAAAAGTGCGTGCCTGGAAATCGCTTGCACACAGTGCATTTCATAACAACCAAACGAACGGTTCTCCTACCCTTTACAATCCAGAACCTCTCTCTAAGTAAGCTCAAAAGACCCTGCACTCCCACATGGTTTGCCTTGACATGTGTCTCATGAATCAATCTGGTGACCACTGGATGATCAGAAGGCAATAAGGCTGGATATCTGAAATCTGACACATCCTCCGTTCCGATATTCGTGTTTTCAGACGTAGAACATCTTTGGCGTCCATAAATAAATTCAGTGAAACGACAGTTTCAGATTTCGAGTCTTGAAAGGATTCTTTCTTAATAAATTTAATGACAAGGACTTCGGCCTCTTCCACTTCAATGGCACTAAGATCTCCCCTTGTCTTCGGTTTCTTTCTGCAATTAGTAATGAATCTAAGCACCCATCCCACAAGACGGAGAATTTTGTGGTACTGAGAGAAGAATCGGTAATACCACTCACCATCGGTGTTCACATTTGGTAGAGTCGTAACCGTACCCTTTCCTTTTTCCTGGTTGACAACTTCTTCATCTGCAGAAACCACTTCCATAGGCCATTGATCTGGAGGCAGCTTTAGCCATTCAGGCCTCTCCCACCATCTCACCTGCATCAATTTCTTAGCTGAGCATCCTCGACTGGCTAGATCTGCTGGATTAAGTGGACCTGGAACGTGGTGCCAATCTTCTTTTGCCGTCAATCGTTTAATCTCTTGAGCCATATTACGTACAAAAGTAGCCAATTGCTCCTCTCTTTGTATCCACGCTAAAACCGTACTAGAATCACTCCAGAAACAGAAGTCCGACACAATCAAATGTAAATGTTCCACTATGGAGGAAAACAGTCTAGCTCCTATAATAGCGCCTAAGAGCTCCAAACGTGGAATAGTGGTCTTCTTGATAGGCGCTACCCAGGCCTTAGCCTGAACAAGTTGAACTTCAATGCAAAGTTCAGTTTCCGATCTAAAATACACAACAGCACCATATGCATCTTGACTGGCATCGCAGAACGTGTGAAGACTATGCTTCGCGTTCTTCTGGGTGATATATCTGGGAATTTCAATTTTGTTCAAACATTGAAGTCCCTTAACCCATTTTACAAAACTCTCCTTTTCCTTTGTAGGAACTTCTTCATCCCAGCCCAAATTAGAGGCCCACATCTGTTGAATCAACAGTTTCGGGATCAATGTTACAGGAGCTGTGAAACCAATTGGGTCATACAATTTATGGACAACAGACAACATTTTTCTCTTAGTTACACTCTGAAAATCAATTAGAGAAATAAAGGCTGAATTGATGGCCAACATATCAGTTCCACGCCTCCAATAAAGACCTAAAACAGGTGACACTTCACTATTGTCAACTTCAGAGCAAGAATATTCCCATCCTCTCCGCTCAAATTTTGCTTCAAGCAACAAAGCAGTTGATTCTGTCATAAACTGATGTAGCTCGCTCACCTAATCTAAAATTGAGACACAATTGTCTACATAAAAACCCTTATGCAATTTTTTAATCGTTTTCTGGGAATACATGCTAGTCCCAAAACAGTTCTTTTCACAATCTCTCAAGACCGAGTCTAGATGGTATTCAATGACAGCTCCTAGCAGAAAAGGACTGGATGAAACGCCAAAAACCACACGTGCATGTCTTAGGACTAAGCTTTCCCCATTTGATGTTTCCCACAAGAACCATACGAAATCTCGATCTCGTTCACAAAGTCCAATTTTCAAGAAAGCTTTTATTATATCAGCAATAACACCAATAGCTCCCACTCTGAAGCGAAGCAGAAGAGACGGAATACGTTCAATCAAGTTCGGCCCTTCCTCTAAGCAATCATTCAGTGAAGGACAGGAATTAATCTTTGCTGAGGCATCAAACACGGGACGAATTTTCGTGGTACCCTGTTCCTTGATCACTGGTCGGTGGGGAAGATAATGTCCCTCATTACACTTGGCATTAACCACTTCTTCTATGATTCCCTCTCTCTTCCATTCTTCAAACACTTCTGTGTAGGCTCTTTCTACTTCAAGAGATTTCACATTCCGGAACGTTGTTTCCAGACGCTTCTGAGCTATTGTGAAATTTGAAGGGAGAGGGGGGTGTCCATCCACCCATGGAAGTTCAACCACGTAACGACCATACACATCCCGTTTGACAGTTTGTTTAAAATGTTCTAATGTTGCTAATTCTCTTTCAGCCTTTGTCCTTCGCTTCTCTGGGTCCTCGATTCCCAGAACATCAAGATCCCAAAGTGTGGAAATGGGCATATCTTTAGCAAACAAAGAAGTTATGGTCATGGTATGAGAAAGTGTCTTCTTACATGGAACCCTGCCCAGTAGCGTCCATCCTAAATAGGTGTTCACAGCTACCAAACCACATTTAAGAATTACTCTTTCACCTGTGAGTATTTTCCCCGCAAAATCAGCCCCTTAAAAACTTCTACTGGTCCGACCTCATCATTTATTTCTATGCCCAACAGTTGTAGTTCTTTCTGACACAAATACTTTCTTGCGGAAGGCACAGAACAACATATTTTGTCATAATCAAGAATTTCAAAGTCGCATACATAACAGTTTTTGATGTTTCCCAACTGGATTTGAAAACGATTGTGTGAAACTTCACCTGACTTGTTTCCTCTAAACAAAGAATGCTGAATACGTTCTTCTCCTATTGATGTGTATCCCATTTGTCCTACCACCTCCTTCAGAATGTATGATCTCTGGGATCCCGTGTCTATCAGAGCTCGAACAGTTCGACTACCCCTCTTCCCCTTCAACCGTACAGTAAGAGATTGGAGAAGTACTTCAGAGCAAGAATTATTTGCTAATGTATTCTCCACAGGAACCCTTGTACTTTCAGGTAAGTCTTTCTTCAAATTCTCTTTATCCCCAGACTTAAGAACACTATTTTCTAGTTTGGGGCAATACTGTGTTTACCATCACAGCTCAAACACTTTAGTTTACATCTCTTTGCAATGTGTCCACCTTTCAGACAAACAAAACAACAGCGACTCTGCGCAATCATTTTAAGCTTCTCATCTCTGGTCAATTTTCTGGCTTTAAAACAATCTACAGAAAAATGTGATGCGTTACAAAATATACACATTGAAGGGTTTGAACTAGGTCTATTTCTTGTATCTACTAATGCGGCTGCTGTAGATACCATTGTTTCTCCATAGCCGGGGATATTCCTCCTCTTACCTTTTACAACTTCCTATCCACTACTGATATTAAAACCTTTTACCGCAAGACAGATGCGCTCTCCTTGTTCGACTTCCCTTCGGAGAAAGTCCATTAGGCTCTGCAACCGCCCCTCACCTTGACCTGAAGCACCACTACGTTGCTAAGCACGCAGTAAATCTTCCGTCAAACAAGATTCAACCATCGGGTATAACATTGCCGCATACTTATCAGAGGTGACTCCTAAAGTCTCGAGTGCTCTCAGCTGAGTTTCCAAACGGTCATACATAGGGCCAGTTTCATAGTCAAATTTAGTACTCCTCAGGTCGGCGCTACACTAAGTACATGACGACACCTACCTAAACCAGAATGGAATGGGCCAGTTTCCAATGCGAGAATGGCCCATTACATTCGAGTTTAGGTAGGTGTTGTCATGTACTTAGTGTAGCACTGCACTTGAGGCGTACTAAATTTGACTATGAAACCGACCCATAGTCGATAACAGCATACTATCTGACAAACTCTGACGAGTCAGCTTCAATAGTTCCCGCACATAAACTTCAACCAATAAATCATCGCGCCCGAAACGAGATCTTAAACTCTGTATAGCCATGGGATAATTTTCTCGAGTCTGAGGAAAACTTTCGACCACTTCTCGAGCCCTTGAACCAGTTAAAGTGGCCTGAATCAAATACTGGAATTTGTCGGCGGCATCTAAATCCTCATCTTCATCAATTTTAGCGAATTGGCTCCAAAAACTTAACCATTCTGTTATGTCACCCCCATATTTCTTAAATTCTATCTTGGGGAGTTTGAACTTACTTTTTGAACAATGTCTACTTCTATAATCGGTTTAAATACAGGCTGCGGACTCTAAATCGGTATCATGTACCACCTTAAATCTGCCAAAACGAATACACATAGATGCCCAATTAGCTTTGTATTCATCCGCACTAGCTATTTCTGCACTCAATTCATTTTCCGATGAATCACTTTCAAGAAGGCTATTCAATATTTGCTCATCTAGGTTTTTTGCAAGTTCAGTTGATTTTCCTTGCAACAGCTGGTGATTTGTTTCAATGGCCACTAAGTCCTTCTCACCATCAACTGAAAACAGATCTGTTGTAGTCTTCACAATCTTCGTGAAAGAAGCTCTAATGGCAGCCCTCTTCTTCTTAAACAAAAGCAACTCTTTATCTACATCTATACGTCCTGTCACGGTCGCCATAATGTCACTTATCGTCTACCCGACTTAAATAAATTCGACGTAATGTGTTAATGAAGATAAAGAAGCGTTGTACATAAACACTATTTAATTTTGTCCCTTTTTTCGGAGCCACAAAATGCCAACCATCTACATAGCAAAAAACAAAGAACATACAATATAAACAACACAGACAAAATATTATTAGAGGCATAGACATATAAGAAGCCATGTTATGAAACAACAACTAACAAGTCCATCTATTGAACACAATATGACAGTTATTGTGTTGATAAATGACCAAATTAAACGGTACGAAATATTCATGAATAATTAATACCCTAATATGGTTTTTTATATTATTATTATTATTATTATTCTACATTCGAGTGGTAAATAAAATTTCAAAAACCATTTATAAATCGAAAGAATGTTATCATAATAAACAACTTATTTTTTACAATCTGTGAAAACATTTTCTGATATAAGCGTTGAACAAATTTCTGATAATTATTTAAAACATACGGGTTTTAAATTTTTTTAAATATAATTTTAAAAATCGAATAAGTTAGACCTAATTCTAGGGATAGAATAAAATGAATTATTTATCACATTTATAATTTTAATTACATTAATAAAACCGTTTTGGTTAAAGTTACATATAGCGACAGAAGGTCAAAAAGGATCCTAGGAACGTGTATTTTTTTCTATTTTATCATATCATATTGTGACATTAAATAATCTATCTCTAGATTATGAATATTTTTATTCATTTAATGTGAACACACACACACAAAAAAAAAAGAATTTTCAAATTTCTGGTTGTCTGCACATGTTCGTTGAATTAAGATATTATTGGTCTTTACCATAACATAGTTTTTTGTACCCTAGCCCTTCAATTATTAAGGATTGTTTACAAATGAATAATTTTTGGAATTCCAAATTTTTCAAATATTGATCTCAATTTTGCTTGTAATGCATATCTAAGATTTGTCTGACAAGACAAATAGAACTATAAAATGGGTTTTTGTTCAAAACTTTGTTGATTTTAATTTTTTTTTAATTTGAAAATTTTTACAAATGGTTCAAAAGATTTGTTTCTAAATGGGTATCTTTAAAACGTTTGACATGAGAGATAACAGTGTATACATGCTTCTGGAGAAGAAAAATATTTACTGATGACTGATTCTTCAAAACTTGAAAATATTTTTTCAAATATCTCTAATAATTTGTTTCAAAATGAATTTTTTCAGAGCGTTTGACGTGACAAATAACAATGTATACTTTTTTTTGGGGTAAAATCTCATTTATGGGTAGTTTACCGATGACAGATTTATCAAAACTGAAAACATTTAAAACCAGGCCTTAAAATTTGGTTCTATGTGTGTATCATGGTAATGTTTTGAATGGCAAATAGAACTGCAGGCCAATACTTTGTTTGGGTAAAAATTTGATAAAGGGTCTTTTACTCAGGATTGATTTTTTAAAATTCAAATTTTGTGTAAAATGTCTATAACGATTTTTCTTAAATTATATCTTGAGATTGATTGGAATGAACATGACAAATAAAGATGTATAATTATAAGGGGAAAATTTGGCTATGGGTAGTTTAATAATGAGTGTTTTATTTTTATTTTTATATTTTTTAAATTGCTTTAGCGATATGGTTAAAAATTAGTTTCGGGAGATGTTATTACATATCAATAATAACTTATCTTTATATATATACACATTAAATACATTTAAGGGTAATTTACTTCTAACATATTTTAGAAAATTTGAATGTTTTGGGAACTGTCCTGGAAGTTTCGATTCAAAATGGAAATCCCTGAATTATTTTTAAATTTTAATATGAATGTATTTTTATTTTTACAAATAACAAATAATTTTATGGTTGTTAACTTATCATTTATTTATGAACATATTAAATTTTCAAATATATATGAATGACTTGGCTTAAAATTTTTATATAAAGAGTGATTATTGTGAATAACAAGATGATGTGTTAGTGTTTAATGAATACAACTTATTTAAGGGTAGAATACCAAAAACAAATTTTTGAAAAATGTATTTGAAGTATAATACAAATATGTTGAACTTCATGAAATTGTGTTGTACCACTTATATATTTCGGGGGAAATTAATCATCAAGTTAAAAAAGTTCATGAGTAAAATACATGCTCTATATGAGAGTGTATAAAGTATAATATAAGTGAAGATTGACCCTGGGCACGAGATGAATCCTGATAGCTCAGTGGTTAGAACAATCGCGTACTAAGCCAAAAGTCCCGGGTTCAATTCCCGTGTCCAGGTATTATTTTTCAATTTTAATAATAGTGTATAGTATATCCAATGGATTAAGACAGTCACATCATATGTCAAGGTGAACCAGAGGTCATTCAAATGGCTGTGATGTTTAACCGTCTTTCTGGAGGGACCAGAACCCTTGTGATGACACCCTAAAATCCGACGAAACCTTGGGATCCTTGAAGAACTTCACTTTAGCTTGAACTTGCTGACATCGAAAATATTATATTATAAATATGTGTAGATGTCTCTTTATAAACATGACATTCTTAATAAGAGATACAAATACTATGTACTGTACAATAATTCTAAGTATGCGATCAACCTCTAGTTCTAATCTTCTTGCAAAAATGTTATCCATACATAAATACATAGTCACGTCGTTTATTTACAGCTGGTTTCTAAGTGGGACGGATTAAAAAGAATTGTATTCACATATAAAAATGCATAAGCTTACAATAAATAATTTCTAATTGTTTAATCACTCTAATAATTACAATATATAACTAGCTAAATACTAAACCAATAAATTGCCATGATAATGACAACACTTTAATTCGCCACCGGCATTGAAATAAGTTTAATGAGGACAGTGGGCTTGTTTCTTTGTTGCCAGAACTACTTTATCAATATTAATTGTTAAATTAGAAACACCTTATTTAAAAAATCTTGCATATGATTATCTTTTAATCTTAAAACGGATTTTTTATTTAAAATGTGTAATCCTTGAAAATGATTGATCACAAATGTATGTACACTCAAATATGAAAATAATTTTTTTTCAAAATTCTTAATATTCCATATTTAATTTCTGGTAACAAAGAATAAAATTTAATCAAGTTTTATTTTTAATAATGATTTTTATGAATTGTTTAGTTACGAATCTATCAATTCTAGTTGAATATTTACATCAACGTGATCAAAAACTATTTCAAAATGATTTTGTAATAAAACATGATTTTTAATTCTTTTAAAAATAGTTGAAAAGGTTATTTAGCTCATTTCGTAGAAAATGTGATTCTCTCAATACAATTTTGGACAGAAAATTTAAATTTAGTTTACATTGTTTTCCACAAATAATCACCTCAATGAAAGTGTGAAAAATATTTGTTGCAACTTTTTAAATAAAAAGTATAGTTTTGTTTGAAATTACTAAATATAAAAGAAGAATTCAAGTACAGTACAAGTTTTACATTTAATTGCAGACTTACACTGAGACAATTGAGATGTTCACTTATATCAGTTATAAATGCAACACCCCACAGCAATCCAGGCTCTCAAAATGTTGGAACTGGTTTCGATTTTCTATAGTGAATATGTCAATTTTATTTATAAGTTCAAAGAACCTTTTAACACATTGCCGCGACCATATTTACCGTAGTGAGATTCAATATCTTCTAGAAAACGTTTAAACCGACGATGATTCAATTCACCCTTTCTAATATAATTATTTTTAATATAAAACACCGTAGGCCTTATGGTATATTTCACTCAAACGAATTAATTTCTATTATTTTTTCTGGATACATTAATAAAATTAGGTCTCAGATGCATATTTCTCAATAGTAATATGCTACTTCCCTTTTCACGCCCAGCAAAAACTCCATAACATCACATGACACTGTTTCTCTTCTCAAAATAAAACATTTTCTAAACATATGATTTTTCTTTTAAAAAAAATGCAAGTTCCATATAGTAGTAATAATATCCACGTTCTTGTCTCTTTCTGAATGATTGTCGTTTTCTAAAATGGCAAAAAAGGGAGCCCATTTTCTTACGGTTCGCACAACCCACACACAGGCTACGTTTCCCTTTAACCATTTAGACTATCATATGTGAGTGTATATCGTATTCGGACCACTGGCAAGCATCGGTCGGCAAAGGGACGTGTTTGTTGTGTTAATGGGGTTGCGGCGTGTAGAAAGGAAGAAGTCATAGCTGCGTTATATAAATGATATTCCATGCATAATATATAAAATACATGATTCAATAATGTCCCAATGTCAAATATCAATGTTCAATTATTATTATGATAAAAATAACAACCTGGATATATAGTAATTACGCCAGGATAAATTTCTGTGTCCAAGTTGTAATTTTAACATAATTACTGATCATGTGAACATTAATCAAATATCATTTTTTGAAAAACTTTATTTAAATGTGAATATGTTGATAATTAAATTTCACTTTTGATTCACACTAAAAATCGTCTTGTCCAGAGCTATAAAATACTAAAATTTCCTACTATTTTGTTTCAAAGATTTTTTTTTCTATAAGACTTTCCTACCCCCAATGTTATAGTTCTAATATCTTCAGCTTTTATGATTAATATTGAGTAGTCCTTACAGACTTGGAAAGTTTAAATTTTCTTTCAATAAGAAAAAAATATTTCATATTGATTTTGAAAGGATTTTAAAACGAATAACCCATTTTTAAAAAAAAATTTATCACATTCTTACATTTTGAGATTTAGTTTACATGATTCTTTAAGTGCTTAACACATTTCAATTATAAACCACACTGAAGTGTAATTTCCCTTTTCTTCTATTTGCTGAGACTAAATATTGAATTAAGTTACGTTCATTGGTCAAGCGGTTCTCCGAGATAGTCTACTTGTTGACTTACATGTCAACTTGCATATTATCACACCAAAAACTATTTTTTATAATATCGTTTGGAATATTTTGGGTACACCTTTTCCCATTTACTGTTTTTCATTTTTAATTTAGTGGTTAGACTTAAATGCTTGTTTGAGTTGGTATTATAACTTCCTGATATATTTCAATTATCTAAAACACAAAAGTAATATATTATATTAATATTGGGATTTTTTAGGACACCCCTTTCACCAAATCAAATATTAACTATTTAACATACATTTATGTTGTCCTTTTACAATCCTGACAAATTAAAACGTTTTGCATTACTTAAAAGGTGATTCTATACTTCCTCTTCCTTCCCCCCAACAATACCAATAACTATTTTCATAATTTAAAAACTTCAATTTTCTAATCCGTTTTCTTTATAGTTATACGGTAATCTTTCATGTATTAAACGAATTCATAAAAAAATTATTCACCTAAAGTTGATGAAACGGGTTATAAATAGATTATGAAAATGGTATTATACTTTTAATTGACAATATAAATATTGGTAAATGTTTTAATTTTAATTAAATTCACTTATTGTGGGGAATATCTCCAAAACCATCCCATGAATTGCGAAGAGCGTATGATTACAAACCCTTGTTCTGACATAGACATACATTTCTTGTTCCTTTTTTTATTCTCTCAGACAATTGTAGTGACTTGTAAGTCGGGTCGCTCCCTAAATGCCCTCAATACTCACAGCAAAGAAGCTTCAGTCTAATATTTCTTAGCCCAGCCCATATCCCATATCTCTTTATTCCAGATTCCTTCCCGTATTTTTATCAAAACTCCACACATCTTTAGTTCTTTCAGTTCCTATCCCACCTCCTCCCCCTAATTCCATTGAATGTTTAGTTTTATGACCCGTTGGCAAATTTTCCTGTCCATCCCCCCCCCCCCCCCCAAAAAAAAGAGGAAAAACAAAGCAAAAATTTCACTCTAGTTCATAAAATTTCATACTATGAGGAAACCAAAAGCAGACTATTAGTTGAGAAACCTTGTTCTCAATCGGTATCAAATTTTTTTCGTTATTTTTTTACTCTCATTCTCCCTAAATAACATTTCATTCTTTATTTCTTATCTTTGTTCTGTTACTTTATATCTTGTACTTGACTTTTGATACAGTTTTTCCAGCTATTTACTTCTACAATCTTTACTCCTCTTTCTCCTCTTACAAAGAAGTTCATTTTATATATATTTCGTCTTAATAAAATTAATATTAGTCGCCTACTAAAGATATATGTATACATATATAAAATTTGTATTCTTATGCAACTCTTTTCTGTAAAAAATTTAAAGAAACGTATATAATCTCAAGTTTTCTTTCATTCAATCTTAATTATTATCTGGTTACCATTTAATAATATATATTTAAAGCCTCAGCAACTGTTAGACATTGATAATCAGAGTTTTCCTAGTCATTATCATAACAAAATTTGACCCAAGGTTTGGGGAGGAGTTTAATCACTCTTTAACTTACTGTAGTCAGTACTTTCCATTTTATAGGTTGCTTATTAGAATCTACTATAGATTGTTTCGTTCTAATATATATTTTATTGGAAGAATAACATGCAAACAAATATAGACACATAAAGGAAATAAGTTATTTGTAAAATATTTTTAAGTCACTAAATCAATGATTTTTATAATTTTTCAAATGTTTTAAGACCGTTTAAAATAATCGTGGACAGAGATAAATATGTTTTATGCAGACTTTCAATAGAACAAATGTTTTAAATTTCAAACATGTATGGCAAAAATTAAATATTTTTAGAGAATATATAATTTACAATGATCACACTACACATAATTGTATGTAATAATAAACATATATGTTACTGTATAAGTTTTAAGACGAGTGAATCATAGAATCTACCAGTAAATATTAGCAATACCCATATCAGAAATATCTTATAAATTGTTTACATTTTGAGCGTTTACTATTTCTAATCGGTAAATCCTAGCATCAAAGGACATGTATTTGTAAAAGTATCGTAAGTAGTATTTTATTTATTATAATTTAGTCGATCACGGTCGTTTTAAGGTAAGTGATAGTTTCATGACCCGATATTCTAGTGTTCAACCCAGCCGGGGCTAAGGATCTTTATTGACCAATAAAAATCCGTAGCGCAACTTTATCCAGAGGCGAAGTAAAGCCGTTGGTACCATGTCACTTGTGGCATGATAAAGAACCCTGGGAAATATGTGAACATACCTTTACGATAACATTGGCAGGTACTATCGCTCTCACTTGGAGAAATTATCGTGTATTTATATAATCAGTCAAATCATAAAAGTGTACGTAAAATAACTAAATAAATAAAATAAGTTACATTATCACTGTTAACAATTTTTGTATTACCACCAAGCATTTTAATTACAATCCAAATTACTCTAAATTTTTTATATACCAGATATGAAGGGCAGAAAACAAAATCAACTTCAATAAAAATGTTATAAAATGACACAAAATAGATAGTTTTTTAGGCCTTCCTTAAATTATAGTTCTAATTCATTTATACCGGGAGCTTTGATTTTGAAACTTCTAAAAAAAAAAAGTTGCTACACACGATCACGCAAATTGCAGACTGTACCAAAACAGAACTAATTTGAAAGTTTACTAATCTTGTGCGGGTTGGTGTAGTGTTGTTTCGCTTGCAAATGGCTTTTCAATTTGACAACACTGTAAAACCTTGACGTGCCAAGGGTTGAGGTGATGAGATGCACAACACGCCATTGTACAAGATACGTACCCGCCTCGGTGTCGTAGTTGGCAAACGCGCTTGTCGTGTTGAGCTCTACTGCTGAGGACGGGGAGATCGAGGTTCGAAACTCGGTCGGGTGAACTGGGGGTGGTTTTTCCTAAAAGGTTTTCCACTCTCCCTCCACGCAAATTCGGGTTCACTTCCTTTAATTAAACATTCTCAATTCCTAATCCATTAGCGTAATTAGTACTTAAAGCGTATAACCCGAACGGGTAGTAAGACGCGGTGCTAAATATATACAAGATATGTAACTGAAAGTAAACACTATTATTGTTTTGAGTGCATCATATACAATGATTTGTTTGGTTTTATTAGGAAACTATCTTCAATTTGATTGCAACTAATTTTATTGTCTCAAAAATATTTCGGGTTATATAAGTATGAGTTAAACGATTTAAATATTTCAAATGGTCTTCAGCTCACTTGGTAGCGTGCTTGTTAGATAAAAAAACTCACAAAATCGATTCCAACTATATTATTATGTTCTAATTTTATATCAGAATAAAAAATCCCTCTTTAATAAATTTGAATTCAGTAAAATATTATTTTATTTTCTCAACTATTTTTAAAACATAAATATGCTCTTAATGTTCTTACAATGCGATTAATAATTTGTTTGCTTAGCCTTATTTTAAATGTCTACATTTTTATGTAATAAGCCATTAGTTTAATTTTTAAATAATTACCTATATACAAATGTATGTACTGATTTTAATTTAGTAACTTGTTAAATTATTTTCAAATACGATTATTGTAGTATTATACGTATACTCAAATACATTAAATACTTCTAAACGGAATATTAAAAAAACAAATTTTATGTTGATAAATAAAATAATTTATAATGAAAAGGTTTTTTTCAGTCTGATAAATTAAAAAAAAAAATTAAACTTTCAATATTTGAACACCTGAACTATATAGATCATGAAGGATGTCGGGTTAAAAACCC
>JBCFYV010000012.1:13224849-13245983 GCA_039000515.1 Timema cristinae | reverse complement strand
AAAGTTGTTGGATATGGGGGGAGTTTGCCAACGCTGGTATGTTGTTTAAACTGTTAGTTATGAGTCCCAAGGCTATGCAAAAGTTAAATATAATACTTGGTTCCAAACAATACACAAACAAAGACTAAATTTTACATTTTCTTTAAAAGACTTATAAATAGAAACTACTATCTCACATTTTATAATTAGGTTATGATAGTTAATATGATGGATAATTAGCTAAAAATCGTGAAATTAAACGTTGTCCATTTTTAAAAATTAACTAAAAACTCAAAATCTATTAAGAAATTTGGAGAAAAACTCGTAGATAATCTAAAATTAATCAACGAAAACTCTAAAAATGAGAAAACCATTTTAGAAATAAATTCCTTTTCTGTCTAACTAAATATATTTTGTATTAGGCCTGTAATTACTAGAGACAGAATAAACAATAATAACAATAATAAAAACATTTTTCGCGAGTAGACATTAATTCGATGAGGACACTTAATAAGGGACTCTGGTAATATATAGCGGAACTCAGAAAAATATACATAATGGGTATATATATGTATATATATATACACTAAAATGGTGGCCTAGCAGAATTCATTCTCCAGAAATTAATTTGACAAGATAGACTATAAAATATATAAACATTATTTTCACCACTTATGAAATACAATTTGTCTGTATTGAAGTAATTTAAAAGGCCTGACTCTGAATTAGTGTTTTTATTTATCATATTGCAACAAATAAATCCTTAATATTTGAAAATAAAGTAAAAAAGTATCACTGGAATAAATGAAATAATCGAATCAAGATATCTTCATAACTATATAATATATAATAATGACTTAAATTAAGTACGATTCTTCGTGTAGAATTAGTTTGATAAACGTTCAACTACATTCTTAATTATCTTTCCCTCTAAACTTAGGGTTGGATGTGTGTTTCTAACTCACTCCGCAAGATTGCGCCACACAGACAGATTCCTTGCTGACACCAAGATAACTTTTTTAATGAAATTAAAAGCAAGCTCAAATGCACTTTGTGCTTCCAGGAAATGCGGGTTGAGGTATTCCCTGGTGTATTACATATGTAAATGTGAGAACAAGAGTGATATATGGTTGATGATGAAACCAGGTAAAATATTTACAAAAGTTACACTCTTTATAAATACAAATTAAAAAGAAGCAAACATTTCAAAACGTGACCAAAATAAAGAACACATGAATCATATTATATTATATCACCTTATTTAAATATCAATTAATCTGTTTTATTATTCAGAAAGTCTAATAAGCTTGATCCATGCATTGTGTGTCATAATCATTCATTATAATTTACTAATAAAAATAGAAATAGATCACCTTTTCTATTATCCGTAGATAGTGATTGTTGAAAATGGTGACTTATCTTTACTGGTCTATTTAACAAAATATTAATCAATTTAATATAGTATATAAGTTTTTAATTGTATAAATATTATGTCCCTTGTAAACAATTATATAGTATTAGAATAAAAAATACTCACTAGCTTAGCTTATTCTTGGGAACTAGATATTAACCAATACAATAAAGCAAAACCAGTGGCTACGGTCTTTGCATGGCACTAGGATGCATTTACCGGGGAGGTCAGAGATCAAATCTATCCTGGTACACCGTGGATGTTCTATATATGAATTATTACCAAAGTGTTATCATCATCATCATCATCATCATCCTCATCCTCATATTATCTAATAGCTTTTTAACAATAATATTAGTATTATATATACTTTTAACAACAATCACCATTAATAAAATTACTTTCTGTGCTGGCGGCCGGGGTTCAAACCTCGGTCCCGGCACACATTTATCTGATTACCAAACCCTTCCTTCACCTCTGACAAGACATCTTGTGAATGTGGGGAATGCCAGGCCTCCACCGTGGTTAAAATTCCACGTTAAACTGTAGGTCCTCCATTTCATATCACAATCACCCTACCATTACACATTAGCGTAAGTGCGTATAACCCGAACGGGTAGTAAGACGTGGTGCTAATAATAATAATAATAAAAATTACTAATATTCGTATATTTCCATTTTGATCTTAAGATTAGTGAACAAACCTTTACGAATTAATCATCACCTACTCTAAATTATAAATTCAGCTATTGTAGATCTACCCACTCCAAGCATTCATCCTCACCCTATTCTTTAGATATTTGTTATTAATAGGCCTCAATTAAACGTTCATTAAAATAACACAAGGTAAAGCTGTAAACAACTAAAAATGTCGATGATTACTTAGGCTACAGCTTCACAATAACGTATATCTTTAGAACCAAAAAGAATTGAACAATAGCTTTGTAGTAGTGGTAGTGATCATTTACATTAATCATAAATATTAAAGATTATAGAGTATAAATAAGAGTGCAAGAATATTTATTAAAAAAAATATCTCATTACTTATATAATATTTAATAAATAACAGTGAGTACATGTATAAATAATTAGAATTTAGGTTAGAAAAATCATTGTGTCACCATAGACCATTTCACCTTATTCAAAGTTCAATATAATTCCCACCTGTCTGTCTAAGTTTTTCTTTTAAGAAAGATTAAAAGATTTTGTTAAATCTAAATTAGCTGATACAATATATATGATATATGACAAGGTCTATTAAAATTTTCGTTGTAAGTTTAAACATTTAGTTGTAATTAAAATTATATTAAAATAAGGTCTTCTTTGAGCTAACAATGAAATAATTGCCATTAGTAAAATATTTTCCCTAGCGTTTTAGTCTTTAACATCTTCATTCCAGTCAATTAACACAAATTAATCAATAAACGGGCAATAAGCAACTTACGTCCTTTCTTCATTTACTTCATGAAAGAAAATAGGAGGTTGTAAAAGAGCGAGTGAGGCACAACAAAGATCCAAAGTTCCCCCAAAATAGGGGAGCAGACCTGGGCTCAATTAGCAGGAAAATGTAATAATGAAGTGACGAGCAGATAAGGCCCTAAGGGTAGCCTGAGGGAAGGGGGTGAATAAAGGAAGGGGTAGGGACCGAAATGCCCTTATCTCACGACTAGGAACTCAGAGGAAACTACAGATGAAGAGAGAATAACAAGCGAAAGATGGAAATGATGATTCAAAAGATAATAGTTAGGAAAAAAATAAAAATTAGACGAGAGACTTCCATTAAACATCGTGTCCCTTTGTGGCAACCACATACCATTAAGTTTTCCATGGATGCTTAGAGAATGAATTCTAAAGCTAGATAAATATTTAAGAAAATTTGATTCCCTGCCATTTCAAATTCATTAATTGGCGTGTTTTCTGGTCATAATCAGTGCTCTTTAAAAATATATTTTGTTCATTAATTTAGACATTTATAAAACCAATGAAATATGTAAAATAATAAATAAAAATCTATTGTTTTTAAATATATGCTGATTGTAATTTCAATTTAAATATAAAAACTTAAAATGCACCTAAATTTGGTATTTTTATACAGTTCTATAAAACTTTTAAATATTTGACTAGGTGTTTAATACTTTTATATTTGAGTGTTAAAGAATATTTCACTAATAATTTTTTATTTGAATATTTAAAAAGACAATTAAAAAAACTTTAATAACCCTAACAAATTAAAAGAATTGATTCATAGTATGCGCCTATTAATAAGATATTACTGAAACAAGCTGTAATGAATAAATGGTTCAAATGTGTATGGAGAAGGTTAAATTTTAAATATTTAAAAATAATAAAATATATAATATTATATGTATGTAAAAATGTTAAATGCGCAACTTTAAATTTTAATCGATAGGCAGTAAAAACAATGCCAGAATGGATAATCCTAAAATAAGCCAAATATTAATATTGTATTTGTTTACAAGTAATCGTTTAAAAAGAAAAAATAGTGCAGAAATATCATAAATTAACTTGTGCTACGAAAGGGTTTTGTGATTGGTATATTTTTTACAAAAATTACTCTATTTTTCATCAAATTAAATTGCATTGAGAGGTATATTTTGGTTTTAAACTTTAGATTAAAATATACTTGAAAATGAAAAGAAAGTTACAGACTGTTCACGATAGGTTTTTACCTGGATGACAGTTCGAAAATCATATGTTTTGGTTTTGTGTTGCCAACACTTGTAAAATATCACTGTTTTGTTATAAATGTAAATATCTTTAATTACCTTATATATATTACATTTAAAATTAAGAAAACTTAAAATTTCTTATACTATTTCATTTTTCTAAATAATTTCTTTTTATACAACTTGAAACAATATTTATAACATAATTAAAAGTACTTATTCTTCGTTTTGGAACGTTACAACACCACAGGTCATGGTATTCAAGGCATAAATATATCAATATACAGTCAACTCCGCTTAAATTGAATCACTATCGACTGAGCTATGTGATTCACAATGTCCGAAGTTCACTAAAACCTAAATGTGTTTCCACTTAACCGTAAGTGAGAGGGGTAGGTAGAAACTAAACAAAACATCAAGATATTAATTCAAGTGTATTGAAATATATGTCTTAATATTTAAACAGTCGTCTATGTACTAATGTTTACTATATTGCATTTAATTAATAATTTATGATTTTTAAGGGGAAAATTAATCTATTTGACTGAATATGTATCCATGTAAATGTAATATAAAATCACATATATATTTTGAACGTTACCTAAGTGTAAGTTTTATTTGTTAAAAAATCGCGATGTACTCATCAATGTGAATATAAAACAGCCAGTGAAAAAAAACTTTTTGGATTTAAGATTAGGTTGTAACTCTTTGGATTGCAGTTAACATGGCGGTCAAGTAAGACAGAAAAAAAAATAGTTCTACATTCATCGTGTGTTGATATTTTCGAACCAATCGTTGCCAAGTAAACTTGCAAATAACATATATAGGTTAAAAGTAAATATATTTTAATTAATACAAATTTAAAACTTTAACGTTACAATAACATTAGTTTGTTTTTTTGAAAAGGCTTCACTCGCTTATTAAATATCGTGATGGTATATCTTAGCCAAACCCTTATTCCTAAAAATAATTATTACAACCGAAAAAGTCCCATCTCTATCTTGTGACACGAGTCCAAGGACCTCCTTAGAATACCGTCCCATGTTTAGTCATTATCATTTTTTTCTGGCTGGACTATGACTCCCCCGACATCACGCGGTTTGCACAGGATCATGTAGTCATGTGAAAATAAAACATTGATATTTATTCAGGCCAATTATATATTTTTTTAGGCCTCTGTTGTTGGTTCCGCCCTAACAGAGTTCGTTATCTCAATGTTCTTTGGGGCGTGGAATATCAAAAGTTCAATTGAGGTAGAGATATATAAAAGACGCGATCTAGGAACGGCGCGGTTGGTCGTCGCCTTTTAGAGGGGTACTCATTGTTCGAGCGTGGTCTTTCCGTCCTGTCACCCTGCAACCTCACCAGGTTATCACATATAAGTACCACACCACTAACTTTAATACATTGTTAACATCATTATGTGATTCTTTTTTTTTGTCTTGAATATACTGTAATACACATTGTTCCACTGACATCTTTTGACGCCCGCCTTGTCCCAACTCCCATCAGGATCGGATCCAACTAGTGTGGAACCCATGACATGCCTCGTGGATTAACCACGCTACCGTCTTCCGTACTAGTTGGACGCATACGCAAGGGTCGTATGACAAATGGTGGCAGCGGTGGGATCCTGTGGGATGTGATGGAATTTTGTGGGATTTGTACTCGGCAGGTGGGATGGATCTTGTGAGACTTGGAGACATAAAGTTTGGAGTGCCAAAACAGGGATGGTGGGTCAACAATACATCGAGGAACAGGAACTTGTGGTGGCTAGGAATTCACAATGAGGACCCGCAACTTGAAATTGATAGTTTAATTAACAGGAGACGGGGAATAAGACTTGACTGACTTCCAAACAGGACGAGACTAAGCAATCATTCCATACTCGGGCCCCGTCATAAGCTACCCTCAGGCCTATTAAGGTAACAATTTATGGATTAGGGGGAGGCTGATAAGAAGCTAAATGCCACGAGTCAATAGGGCCACGTCCCCCGAACTGGTCATGGCCGACCCGGTAGTGGTTCCCTCCATTTTAGCACCTAGCCCCGAATTTGCTCAGTGGATGATTTACATTGAACCTTTTGGTGATGAGGTAGGGCAGAATATCAGTACTTACCTTGAGTCGATCGAACAGGTGGGTCAGCTAGGTAAATGGTCGAATGAAGATAAAATAAGGGTAGCCAAATTTAGATTAAAGGGAGAAGCTTTAAACTATGTGCATACCAACGAAAGAATAAAAGCCATCCAAGAATGGGAAGAGTTCCGAACCGCTCTCAGGGATGCTTTTAGGCGGATCGAGCCAAAGATTCATGCTGTTTACCGACTGTCCAATTGTACCCAGAAGCACGGTGAGACCATTAGAGATTACGCAACCCGACTGAGACTTGTGGGCAGAGGTACCGTTGAACTGGAACCCGAGAACCCCGAGGAAAATAGAGTCAGGACTAAGGTACTAGAGGAGAGTTTACTTGCTCAGTTCATAAAGGGGATGAGAACTTCACTACAAAGATTTGTGTTATCTAAGGCCCCCACCAATTTTGAGGAAGCTATTAATATGGCAGAGGCGGAAGAAAGAAATGAGCTCATGGTTGGGAAGACCTCCTAAACCATGGCTTTGGGCCACGAACCCCAGCAGCCTGCCTCGCTCCAGTTGAAACGAGATAAGATAAGGATGAACGATAAGTGTTATACTTGTAACAAAACAGGCCATTTTGCACGTGAATGTAGGCAACCCGTGCGAAACCGTAGGAACCACCCACCCCTGAGAACGTGTTTTAGATGCAACAAGACCGGTCACGTACAAACACAGTGCAAGGTCCCAGTCTGCTACAACTGTAACCGAGTAGGTCACAGAAGCACGGAATGTCGCGCAGGACAATTTAGGCACCTGCCTTTAAACGCGCCCCGCCCCCCTTTCGTTCCCCAGGCAAGGGAGACAAGTTCCTCGCAAGAAAGCCGTTAGTCCATAGTTTGCAGTTGGGTCCTAGCATAAACATAAAATGTTCTGTTGGGAACAAGCCTTGTAGGATGTTTATTGATTCAAGCTCAACCTTGACGCTTGTTAAGAGGAGTTTTGTACATGGGTAGAAACTAGATTAGAACCAGCTCCAAATAACTTTAGATTATTTACAGTTACTGGAGATGAGCTGATGTTTGAGGGAATGGCGTGGATAACTTTCAATATTTTGAACTATCACTACCCCTTTTATTGTGCCGTGTGTGGTGATAATGCTGCTTTTGACACAGAGGTGCTAATAGGGAGCGATTTTATGGTCAAATATGGTGTTGATGTGTGTGTGAGTCAGTAACTTATTAGAGTCGGAGATATTGAGGTCCCCTATGCAGAGAGGTCTAGAGGACCGGCGTTGGGAATAGTAATAGGAGAAAAGTATAGATTGGGAGATGCTAGCTCCCGAGCTCGAAATGGCAGCCCCTCTCAGAGAAATCCGTTGGCACATGAGCCCCTGTTGGGTGTAAATGGGACTGATCACCCCCTTTCTGCCCAACAAATGAGACGCAGTGAGTCAACTGGAAAACTGAGACAAAGAGATAGCAATGTTCGTACTGCAGACGAATTTTGACCTTCTCCTGCGCCCCAGATTAAAGCTGCTCGAGACAAGGGTGGACGCACCCGGGATACACCAGCCCAATTAAACGATATTCTCCTTTGCCCCAGGAAGGCTATGACTATTCAGCCCCAAACGATTAGTTTTGGTTTTGTAGGACTAGGTGACGCGGAGCTCAGTACTGGCCAAGGCCTGCTAGAACCGGTCGACCTACCATTCCCAGATGTTGAGATTAGCAGTGCTGTATTTGATTTAACTCGAGATAAGTGTGTTCCCGTGCAGATTGTTAATAGGAGCAATGAACAAATTAAGTTGTCCCGAGGGATTGCCCTGGGAAAAATAGAGTCTGTATATAAGTTCCGAGAGTCGCCCCTCCCCGCTGAAGATGAAGATAAATTGGTTGGGCTAGCACTAGACTACCCCCTATTAAGGAGACCCAGAGTGGATTGGTAAGGCAGGTTAACGCTGGTTCGAATGAACCAAGCACAAAGGAATCATCTAGAGGAGTAGAGGAGGACATGATAACTAGCCCTATAGATGTAAAAGAGGAGATGACTTATTTCGATTTTGTAGAAAATGCTTGTGAGAGATCAGAACTAGCAAGTTTATTATCCCTTGATCACCTAGGCCCAGAGGAACGCGCTCAGTTAGTACGACTCATAGATTCATATCATGATGTTTTCTTAACCAAGGGTCGAAGATTAGGTTGCACTGATAAGGTGGAGCACTATATTGACACGGGTGATGCGCGCCCTATTTACAGACCCCCTTATCGCGTTCCTCACAGTCAAAGACCCGTACTCCAGGAACAAATCAATATAATGTTATCTGAGGACGTGATTGAACCTTCAAATTCCCCGTGGTCGTCTCCTTTAATTTTGGTGGCGCAAAGAAAGACCGACGGTGCTATTAAGTATAGGCCTTGTGTTGACTATAGGGCCTTGAATTCCATAACCAAAAGAGACATTTTTCCCTTGCCTAATATTCATGAAACCTTCGATATGTTAGGTGGGTCCCAATATTTTAGTATTATTGATGTAGCTAGTGGATATTGGAATGTACCCGTTGCCCTTAAGGATAGGGAAAAAACAGCCTTCTCAACACCAGACCATCATTATCAGTTTCGAAGATTAGCGTTTGGGCTCGTCAACGCGCCTAGTACATTTTGCAGGCTCATGACTAATACTTTGACTGGCTTGATAGGAAAAATTTGTTTCTGTTATTTAGATGACGTAATAATATTTTCACAAACCAAGAGTGAGCACCTTCAGCGTTTAGAACAGGTATTAGAAAGGCTAAGGGAAGCCAAACTGACTATTAGGCCCGATAAGTGTAGATTTCTGTTACAAAAGGTGAGATATTTAGGATATGTTGTCACACCAGCGGGGATCGAACCTGACGATTCCAAGGTTGAAGCAATAAAGAAGTACCCCCGTCCAAGAACTGCGAAGGAAATACGTCAGTTCTTAGGACTAGTAGGATTTTACCGGCGCTTCATCCCAAATTATTCTAAGCTGGCTAAGCCACTTACTTCCTTAACGAAGAACGAGGCAAAATTTGTTTGGAAGGACGAGGAAGAAAACTCTTTTGAAACCTTGAGACAGAGTCTTTGTTCGAAACCGGTTCTGAGATACCCTGACTTTAATGAACCCTTTATTGTCACGTGTGACAGTTCAGGGACCGCCATAGGTGGCGTGTTGTCACAGAAAGTTCAAGGCAAGGAACACCCTATATATTTTTTTTCGCGCCAGTTGAACAAAGCGGAGATAAATTACTCCACTACTGAACGGGAGTGTTTGGCCGTTGTGTTTGCTATCAAGAAACTGAGATGTTATCTGTATGGTCGAAAGTTCAAGATTGTGACCGACCACCGGCTTTTAAGGTGGCTCTTATCTCTGAGGGACCCTAGTTCACGCCTCGCTCGGTGGGCTTTGTTTCTTTCGGAACACGACTTTGAGATTGAGCACTCTCCAGGTCGATCTATAAGTCAAGCCGATGCGCTTTCCAGAATACCTGTTCACTCCTTGACCCCTGGCTATGAACCTGTCTGGGATCGAGCACACATACGAGAAGAACAGCGCAAGGACCCTAAACTAACAAATGTCATACGTGTAGCTGAACAGCGAAATAACGGAGGTGACTTTTACTTAGATCAGGAAGGTCTTCTTTACAAACAAAGGAAACCAAATGAGCGAAGAGACCGCCTTGTAGTCCCTGCCTCCATGACTTTTAAGGTTATGAGTACATATCATGATCTCCCCTTTTCAGGCCATCAGGGCGTTGCAAGGACCTATGATCTTGTTCGATCTATGTTCCATTGGGATTGCATGTACAGGGACATAAAACGGTTCTGTCAGGTGTGTGAATCTTGTAATCTAAGAAAAAATCCACCTAATTTGAAACCGGCCCCTTTACAAAGATTTCAAGGTGTTAACGTCCCCTTTCAGCGGGTCAGCATGGATGTGGTAGGCCCCTTAACCCCCACAACAAAAGGAAACCGGTACATACTTACCTTTCAGGATGCCTTCAGCAAGTATCCCGAAGCAATTTGTTTACCTGATCAAAAGGCTGAAACTATAGCTAGGGCTTTTGTGACTGAAATCGTTGCTAGGCACGGAGTTCCCCGACAATTACTCACAGATCAGGGAGCAATTTCACGTCCAAATTAATGAAAGAAGTTTGTTCACTTTTAGGGATACGTAAATTACAGACCACCCCTTATCACCCAGCGTGCAATGGATTAGTGGAGAGAAGTCATCAAACTTTTATAGGCATGATGTCACATTTAGTTGCTGCTGACCAGAAAGACTGGGATGATTTTGTCCCCTTTGCGTTGCTCGCCTATAGGAGTACTCCACACAGTGCTACAGGAGAGAGTCCCTTTTTCCTTGTACATGGTCGAGACATTGAGTTACCCTTTGATGATATTGTGGCCCCTCTGAAAATTGATTACTCATTAGGTGAGAGTTATGCAACTGAGGTGAGACTCAGACTACAGGCCGCTTTCAAGAAAGCACAGGAACAGTTAGCCAAGTCCGCTGACCAAAGAGAAATGCAATTCAATAAAAGGTCTCGGGAAGTTAGGATACAATTAGGAGATAAAGTTTACCTCCGCAACCATGTTGTCCCGAGAGGGTTAAATAAGAAGTTTGTCGCCAAGTGGACTGGACCATATAGAGTAGTTGAGCAACTTGGTCCCGTTACATTCAATATTAGGGAGATCTATGGAAAAAGGACACAGATTGTTCATGCGAATAGACTAAAAGTCCAGCGAGGTCATGACGTAGCTCGGACAGGGCAGTATGATGCCGACCCTGCAGCCACGAGAGATCCTCAGGCACAGGGCAGAACCCCTTCTAATATTGCTGACTCAGTCCCTGACCATTGGTACCCCGACTTTCAATCAGAACCCCGACCACCACCCCCCCAAGTGCGACAAGTAGAAGACCAAGGAACCCCTTCTAGGAATCCAGAGCTGCCAAACCCCCCTCCCCGGTATCATTTGAGAAGCCGAGGACCAGTCCAGAACATTCCTTGGGTTTTGTCTGATAGAGAGATGAGACAGAAACCCCCTGTCTAATACAGAAAGAAGCTTGAGTTAAGGAATAGGCTGAGGATGTGAATGTTATTGCCCAGAACCATGGAGCCCCATGTTAGCTGCGCTATTTAGTGTTACAGAACCGTGACCATGGAGACATGGCTGCGCAAGATCTTGATTGTCGGCGTTTCCTGTTTCTTCACTGCATCAACCGAGGAACCAACTTTGGACAAAGGGATCGTTTTCGTCGGCAAGGGTATTGTACTCCTCACCAGTGATTTTTGGCATTTGGTAATGGACCTAGATATAGGGTACTATGAGAACACCGTCGCCACATTTCTGGGTACTTATCTAACGTGGAGATGTCAAGTAAGGACCCCAGTAATGATCCGGCTATATGGGTCCACAGCATTATAGGGAGAGAGTTGGATGTGTTGACTAGGGAAACTCAGAAGACCCTGACGTTGGTTAAAGGACTTCGCAGGACACTCCAATCTCCTAACAGGTCCACCCGAGGTTTAGTTAATGTAGGCGGAACCATTTTGAAGTATCTTTTTGGAACGTTAGAAAGCAAGGATCTAAGGACAATCAATCGAAAATTGCATAGGTTGGAAGGACAAAATGAGGGAATTATTCATGTTGTAGATGACCAAATTACCTTCCTTAATGATACAATTAGAGTGGTTAAGCGAAATTCTCGGATGATAGAAAAGCTAACTGACGTCACCAGCCTGATGGGCGACCAATTAATTCAGCTAAAGACTCAAACCCTGAATGAGTTGGTTTTGTTGAATAATAAGGAAGATGCTTTTTTTAATATTAGTTCTACTTTGAGAACTTTAGAGACAGTACTGAGTGACATTCGTGACGAGGTTAGTTTGTTTACACAAGCACTGGATCTTACCAGTATGGGTAAATTGTCATCTCACTTTATTTCTCCCACTCGACTGCTTCATATCCTTTCAGAAATCCAGACTAGGTTACCTCTCGATTTATCTTTGTTAACCCCATTAAAGTTAGATGGAATATACCCCTATTATTCGATCATTGAGGTTCATGCTGCCTCGGTGAACGGAAAGCTAAGGTTGTACGTGGAAATTCCTTTAAAAGCACCTGGCAGGCACTTCCAGCTGTATAGAGTTCTTAAGTTACCTACGCTGGTTGGTACCAATGGCAGTACTCTTTATATCCCTCCCCCTTCTCCCTATTTTGCCATCACGGAAGACGGTCAGTCGTATCTGGAATTTTCTGTAGAGGAATTCCTTGAGTGTTCTGATCAATTAATCCGTATCTGTCCCCCAAACAGGCCCGTGAGAAACCAGGTTGAGAAGTCCTGTCTTTTCGCTCTATTTACAGGGAGATCAGACTTGATTGCCTCATTATGTGAAACCTGCTTACTGAAGTCATTCCCTCCCACCTTTTATAGAGCCCCCAACTCAGACCTGTGGATATATAGAGTGCCCCACAGCGTTCGATTGGTGCTGAGATGTTCTAATAGCGTGAGTAACCGATCCTCTCCGGAAAGCCATCTCGAATTACCTAAAGGAACAGGTACTTTTGAGGTCATGTCTAGCTGTTACGTACATAGTGACGAATTCACTTTGTTTCCTCATATAGTCGGGGAAAATGAGATCAACATGTTACCTGCCGAAATATATGTTCCTCCCATCAAGAGTTTGAGTTCTATTCATTCGCATGAATTTGAATCATTCTGGAAATCCAATGACTCCTTGGAGTTCGTTCAGGTCTTGAACCAAGCCAACTACGCGGATGCCCCGGCTTCAGGAGTGTCGCTGAGTAAGTTGAGGGAGAATTTAAAACAATACCGATCGCAAGCTGACCTTCAGAAAAGAGTTTCATACTGGCGGGCCCTTACCTACGTTCTCGCCACTTTCGGCGGACTCTTTATAATTGGTATTTTTGTGATTATGTACCTCAAACTTTCCCCTGGGAGAATTCTAGGGTCAGTCACGGAGACCTTTTCAGCAACCACCCCCGCTTCCCCGACCTATACGTCGTCTGAGAGTCAATGTGACGTATGAATAAACCTGATGGTTACCCCGTCCTAATAATTGTTACGGTTTCATTGCACATTTCATCATTTGTGTCCAAATAATTTTGTGAAAATGTTAATCACAGAAGGTCCTGGAATCCTTTGCGGTGTCATCACTAACGGAAATAAAGAAGGCCGCCCGAGCGCTCCATGATGGACACGAGGATCAACCCCGGAGCTCCAAGATCGAAAGGGATCAGGTTTGACACCCCTCACGATGACTTGTGACCCAGGTAACTCTGTATTGTTCCCTACTTTAATTACTGATTAATTGTCAACTAGCCGTCTAGTTAGCCAAGGATATAATGTTGTTCTCCTTACTGATAAACAGTTCTTTACTTTAAATTGATTAAGAGGGAGGCTAACCAGACACACCCCGTTGTTCAAATGGATGCCGAAACGCTTCATACATTTCTGTATATTCTTATTGGGCTAAGAGATGTATATCTTGAGCCAATAGCAGGTTCTTATATTCAGACCAAGGTTACATTGTAAGAATAATTTCAGATATTGTGTAGAATAAATGTGGTGGAAGGATTAAGGCCGAACGCTAAACGAGCAACCCCAACTTATAGCTGAAGAAAATAAAAGTAAATTAATCATGTAACTATGAAGGAGTTGTAACGTAATTAAAGTAATAAATATCATCACTGTATATATATATATATATGTATATGTAAACCAAGATGTATCTAGCTTTGTGTGGAAACTGAAGCAGAAATGATAAATTGTTTTAATATCCTTATTATTAATAACCAATGTGGGTATGATAACATATGATGTAGAGGTTGATTGCTATCCACGTATAAAGGTGTATATCGTATGATCATTAGTGTAATAAACTTAAGGTTGCAACCTAGAATAAATACAATCTTACTGTTGTGTTAACAATATCTTGTAAATAAAGAAATATTATGTTGTTGTTGAAACTGACATCTGCCCGATACGATTGTAGTCTCAACAATCCAGAAAGGAGTTTGTTCTTGCTCCAGTCAGTCTCTGCAAATGTTTGAGTTTGGACGGCTGTGCTGTTTTGTTGAGCAAGGCCTTGTGGGCAGGTCATCGGGTCAACGCAAAACGTGTTGTTGTCATGTAATAGACGGGTGTTCTGTATAAAATGCTAGAGATGTTAGGATAAAAAAAAAAAAAAAATTGTTATATATACATATTAAGTTTGTAAGCACCCCCCCCCCCCCCTTCTTCAGGCGTGCACTCACTCCTGAAACCATGGACGGTAAATTGAAACTGAAGTTAGTATTGTTTCAATTTTATTTATAGAGATAGACCAGCCCCTGGATGAGAGTCACGCGACCAGCCTGCACCAGTCTGGGGAGAGCCGAATCTGACCTGTCATTGATGGAATGGCGCACCCCATAACCTTGCTGAGGTGACCCGATTGCGAGAAGGACATAACCCTGGAGGAATCGTCAATGGGACAAATGATTGTAGACCCATCTATACTAAGGGTCATGCTGTAAGAAGATCGCACGACAGATATTTCGTCGCCAGATTCCCGAACGGTGTCCCCACGGTTTGACCGCCCAATATGTCGGTTTGGGAGTGTGACTGTATAAATGATGTTGGCCTCTCCATGAACTGTGTTGCAGTGAGCTAGGTACGCGCGCAAAACTTTTATGCTTGTCTCCATCCGGGTATTTCAATCTCTATATAATCAAAAGGACCGCATCAGTGAGTAACGAACTAAAGATCTTGAATGACATTGTTGTTAGTAGGATTTGTACCAGGAACTATGAGTGCTATTGAGTTTTAAAAGACAACATGTGTACATTGTGAAAAAAAAAATTGATCAAATTGTGTAAAGAACACCTGAATTTATAATCTATATTAGTACTAATGGAATAGGTAGTGACATCACGTGACCTTTCCCCTGAGAGGAGATTTCTTTCAATATTGTATGAATTTGTTTTTTATCTTTGCTTTAAATTTCCTGGATAAAATTGTCTGTAAACTTAGTTCTTCAAATTAATTCATGTCTTTGAGAGCAATCTCCTGGGTAGTTAGTTTGTGAGTGATGATGATTGTCTTGTGTATAGAATTATGATTTGTGATGCAATGTTAACTCCCAAAAGATATTCTTGTTTTCTTAGCTAGGAAACGCAACTTTTATATTGTTATCAAAATGTTGTGCCAACAATGATATAGCTCATTTACCCAACAAGACCAGATAACAGTAAAAATATATATGATTTCTGGATTTTACGTGTTCTCAGAAATTTAATGTTGTAGAATTTATACTATTATATGAAATATTGTGAGTCTTTTTGAACAAATTCTGAAAGTCACGGATGAATTAGTTTAAATCGCATTTTATTACGGTCCAGTAAAGATTAAAAGGCAGTGCTCTAATTTGTTATCATGAACCACTGATTTAATACATCGGACTTGATTGATATCAACCCACCAGATATCATATATGTTGTTCCCTTATATAAAATCTTGGGCTGACTAACCTTGTTCATGTATAATGTAAACAGACAAACTATATTGACAGTGATGACCTGTTCAAATATTAGATAAGATACATTTACTATGAGTATGCTACTGCTTATACAAGGACCCGTAATAAGCTGATAGCTGGTGTTTCAAGACCAAAAGACTGTTGTATTAAAAAAAAAAAACTGCTTCTCTTTTATGTAACAATTAGAAGAATTATATTAATGTACTCCTTGTAATTTCACTTAATTCTAACCTAGAAGTTTTGTGTTGATTAAATGTTATTTCATGGTGTTGTAACATGTGGAAACTGTTTGGTTATCTTAAAATGTAAGTGGTGTTGTGCGCTCAATGTAATTCCATCATAGTGTTAACAATTGCTTATTTCCATGTCTAACGAATCGCAACTTTTGAAAAAAGTTCTATCGAGATAGAAACTTTTTCAAAAAGAAGGGTGCATTGTGACACGAGCCCAAGGACCTCCTTAGAATACCGTCCCATGTTTAGTCATTATCATTTTTTTCTGGCTGGACTATGACTCCCCCGACATCACGCGGTTTGCACAGGATCATGTAGTCATGTGAAAATAAAACATTGATATTTATTCAGGCCAATTATATATTTTTTTAGGCCTCTGTTGTTGGTTCCGCCCTAACAGAGTTCGTTATCTCAATGTTCTTTGGGGCGTGGAATATCAAAAGTTCAATTGAGGTAGAGATATATAAAAGACCCGATCTAGGAACGGCGCGGTTGGTCGTCGCCTTTTAGAGGGGTACTCATTGTTCGAGCGTGGTCTTTCCGTCCTGTCACCCTGCAACCTCACCAGGTTATCACATGTAAGTACCACACCACTAACTTTAAAACATTGTTAACATCATTATGTAATTCTTTTTTTTTGTCTTGAATATACTGTAATACACATTGTTCCACTGACATCTTTTGACGCCCGCCTTGTCCCAACTCCCATCAGGATCGGATCCAACTAGTGTGGAACCCATGACATGCCTCGTGGATTAACCACGCTACCGTCTTCCGTACTAGTTGGACGCATACGCAAGGGTCGTATGACAATCTGATAAGTACTTTTTGAGCTTTTTGAAAACAAATAATTAGCATGAAATTAAATATTCAGACACATTTACAGTTTACAGTACATAGATAAGCTAGTGTTATTTTTATGAATGACTTTTTTTTCTTAACACTGCAACATTTTTGACATTCTCCATTTTTCATATAAGTATGTAAACATATAACATGTTAACATATAAGTATGTAAACATTTGTTTGTATAACGTGATATAAATTCTTATTTTGACTAAAACATTGTGTTGTTAATTTAATGAACTTGGATTTTAAGCTTGAAGCAGTGATAAAGGTTAAATTTATATAAAATTAAAACAAATACATAGGTCACATTTATGAATGAGCTAGCATTGTCACGAATACACCTCAAATAGAGGGTTAAAAACACTAGTCTTATCAGTGGATACCTTGTCTAAGATGTCAGTATAGTCTGATTTGTTTTGCCGATTAGTGAAAGAATATGATTCAAATTTTTACTTGTTAAAGGGGTGGTTTTATTAAATAGCTTATCAATCAATATACAAAAATGGGAATTTAAATTTAAAAAAATTCTAGTTTACCTTACTCATTCTTCCACCATTAGTACAATCACATGGATTGCTCAGAAAATATTAAGACGCGAGGTGATGTAAGAAAAAATGTATATATATGTATGTATGTTCACTCCGTCAGGATTGAAAGGTAGCAACTTAGTGGCTTAGCCCTGGCGGTATGCTATACCTCCACACATGACTGTTGAATAGTTTGCCAAAGGCCTAAGTAAGAGAAGGCCCTAAGTCATAAATTATTTATTGACTGCCCGGAAGGAGTGATGTGGGAGGGGTTGTGTCTCTTAGCAATACCCAAAGGTTTGATCTACTAAATTAATTTGACTATATTGTTCTGATAATGGTAAAATCAATAACTATTATTTACATACTTAGTTCATTAATTCTATTTGCCCTCATTAACATACGTGCAGGAATTTTTTAAGTTATTTAAGATTTAAAAACGTCAAACATCATTTTTGTATTGCTACCCACAGTGATTGGTTTTACATGGTAACATAAATCAAGATTCCCCCTTTTCAGAATCTTCATTACTAATTATAACTAATCATAAATTTACTAACGATTAATTATTATATTCCATACATATAACGCTAATAACAAATTATCTTTAAAAGATTTTTACTTTATTTGTAAGAACCTATTTAATTTAAAGGTCCTAGTCCTGATTTAAAATATTTTATATATTATTTCCTTGTTAGATAAAAAAATTATAAAATCTTATCCATTGGAAATATTTTAGCTATAAAAGTAAATTTATTTGTTTCTTCAAAGCTATTATGACCGTGTATTACTTTGTGGGACCATAGTTCGATTCCATTCTTTATTTTATGTTACCATAACCGTCACAGTATAACTATTAGTAAAAGGTTTTGATAAATACTTTGATTGAGAAAAACTGTGGTTAATTAAGATTTGCGATAGTCATAATTTTTTAATAAATTTAATGTATTATGTTAACTGTGTTCTTTTTTTCAACCTGATTTTTTGCTAAATCCATTTTAGAAATCCAATAAAACAGGCTATGTCGTAGACAAGTATTAATACAACATCCGAGTTAGAAGGTGTAAATAATTATTGAAAAGCATGTAGAAATATTGTATATTTTGATTTACGAGCTTAAAAACACTTTGAATGATATCTCTGCTCTTCCAAGGTTTGGAATGTAAATATATTTAAGTCAAGCATATTGTAGTTCTGTACTGTTTTTAAGAATGTATATCTATAGCCAAAGATACCTCATACTTCATAAAATATTGCGGTTCATTTATTCCTATTCATCAAGATGTCTGCTAAGAGAGGATCTCGCATACATACTCGTTTAGTTAGGGTTTGGTTTTCCTTTAAAGACACAGCCGGATTTATTTATATCTGTAAGTTAAGATCTATGGAACCATTTAAACTATGGCGAGGGTCCTACCATTTATTTTAGAATAGTAATTATAATCGGAAATCTAGGTGTGAGTACCGGTGAATTGTCAGCTGGATATTTGTATATATTTTTGGGAATACTTAAACGATTGAGACGTAGTTTTTCTTTTTCGGTAGGATATTAATCCAGGCATGATTTAGCATGATGTTAGATGTTTTAGAGTGATTCCCGAAGAAGATTCAACTGGGTAGTTTTTTGCTACCTAATATTTATGGTTCATTTTAGCCCATTGTTGTGCTGTTATTTGTATCTCCATGAATTTCATCTATTCAATTTTAGATTATATATATTAATATTATTGGACTGAGAGCCCCCGGTGAAGTGGTGGCCTGAACGGCGATGACGTAATTTGCCGGTTTGCAGCAGGGTGTAATAAATGAGCCCAGTGGTAGTGAACACGGTTTTAAACCGAGATCTACTGAAAGTTGAAGGCGTGGTGTTGGAGTTTGTCTCCAGGTGATGTTCCGTTAGGCCTGGCAGTTAAAAATTTGGCGTTCACCAAATTCTGAGAATGGTAGAAATAATTTTATTTGAATGATCGTATTCTAAAACAAACTATATTGTTACTAAGATTGTGGGTGTAGATTAGTAAAAAAATAATGTTTAGATGTAATTTGATCTTAAAATTAATTGACAATACATCCGTAAACATAAAGTGCAATACAATAGTCTTTGTTCATATGTTATTGCTCTTTAGTTTTCCACTTGTTATAACTTTTCATTACCAACATATTATAATAATATTATATCCACTTCACATCTGTTTGTTGGAAGTTTCAAAGATTGTAATGAAAAGTAAAATATATTATATTCAAAAACATTCAAAGAAACGTAGACAATTTATTATATTGCAATTTTCCATGATACAACGAAAGGGATATTATAGCCAAGAAAATATGTTAAAATATATTTATATATCAAACAAAATTAACAACCGCGTCTTACTACCCGTTTAACGTTAAATTGGTTACTTTAAACAGTTTTTTTTTAATTCTACGTTTAAACATCTTAAAATAGTTTTTGCCTCATAACTGTGGCATTGAACACTTTAAATGTGCTTATTCATTTTTTTAAGCGAGCAATATATTAATATAAAAGTTTAGATAGTTCCAAATGATGTAGTTTCAGTACCAAAGAACACGCATAAACACACACACAGATATATATATATATATATACTAGAGGCACATAACTTACATTTGGGTTTTTGGACTGTATACTTTTTACTATAGTATGTTAATGATGAAGGTTATAGTTACAGGAAGTGTGACCACATTTGCGTGGAGGGTGAGTTGATAGCCGTTTAGGCAAAAATTCTTCTCAGTGGACTCGACCGGGATCAAACCTGGCTCTCTCCGTCATTATCAATCAGTCTAGTCTAATGTGAGAGTAGCGTCTTAGAATATGTGACCACGGAAGTGGTTAAATCCTACTATACGTAATAGTCTTCTTATTAAATGATATATTTTTAATTTGTCTGGTTTGGACTTCAAGTGGGTGTTTATTGGTTGCTGCCGTTAAACGAGTACAGCAAACAATCCTGCTCCGTGGTTTAACAGGCCGGCCTGTCTCACCAAACACACTATAAGCAATGTATTTAACAGCCATGCGCTTTTGATAGGGTGGAGTGTAGTTATTTAATTGGATGCTACAGGCTAGGATTCCAGAGTCAAGGAGGTATTAGACAAGATAATTTTCTAGGAAAGTCGTAATAAGGAGTGGCGATCTGGGAGGATCTTATATGAAGAAGACTTAATAAGACAACGTATAAAATAGCGTGGATGTCAAGTTAAATTAGTCCGTTTTTCCTGTGACAAGATTGTCAGGGTTCGAATTGTGAATAGGTTTAATTAGGTGGTATTTCTTAAATGGGGTCTCATGGTGTGTATTCCAGTTAATCATGACGTGGAGGAAAAGATACCAATTTTGTGTTAAAAAGTATGCACAGGAAATACCTCATTATTTTGAAAATAATTGTTTGTTAATCAAAATTAACTCTATTCTGGTTAATATCTGACACCATTTTCTCTTCGTCGTTTTTTGTATATTTCTTCTACTTTCATTGCAAATTACGTTTTTACATAACTTTAACATATTAATTTTATTCTCTACAAGAGGAAATGTGGCAGCTTAAATCGAATATTGAAATATTTATAAAAGGGATTAACGTGAATACTATGAATAATTTATGTAAACAAATATTTTTTTATTACATTTTTTGAATTATGAATGAACAGCTGCTATTTAGTATTCTTTGCGACTCTTAATTTCACCATAAGGTCCTTACTAATTTGTTAACGTTCTTGGATACGATTCAAGGTAAATTTTTAGGAAATCATGTTTGAACTCTAGTTGTATATAAGATATTAGTTTTTTCGAT
>JBCFYV010000012.1:12976904-13224749 GCA_039000515.1 Timema cristinae | reverse complement strand
ATTACTGGAATTAAAACTGGTTAATTGATTTCATGCATTAATTCGATGCTACTCTGCCAATAAATAGTTCGTTATCAATCCTTATTTTATATTATAGGTAAGATTCTAACTAATGGCCTCTCATCTTCTGTGAAAAGGTGAAAATATAAATACTTAACACAGGCATCCGTAGACACACGAGCATGACGTCAAGTTCATTTAGTCTGATTTTCTGTCGAATGTATTATAAGGAATCAAATCCTGTCTAGAATGTTATATACTAAACTAGATAGCTGTTGCCCGCGGCTTTGCTCGCGTGGAAGTTGATTATATACAAATACGAAAATATACATATGTATTTACAGATTAATTTAAAATATTACGTTACGTTGATGACCATAACTTGACCTCAGATCAAAAATAATGCAAGTCCGATACAAACTTTCTACCCCTTTTTCATCTCTTATTAAATAAAATTTCCAAAATTCCTGAAACACGTATTTATTGGTTTTACGTCAATAACCGAAATACAAAATTTTGTTTGTAACTTTCAAAATGACGGACTTTAATACATATTATCATCCCTATTTTGACCCCTTTGGGGTGGAATTTTCTAAAATCCTTTCTTAGTGGGTGCCTACATAACAAAATGAATATACAGTCCGAATTTCATGCTTGTAGCCTTGATAGTTTGCGCTCGGCGATGATGAATCAGTCAGTCAGTCAATCAGGACATGTTATTTTATAAGTATAGATAGCTTCAATTTCTACCTATACACTATTGTGGTTGCATTTGGTGCATATCCTACTACCTTCTTCATTCCAATCCCATTAATGTAGATTTTCAGATGGTTGGATGGGAAATAGCTAACAACTAATATTAATAAAAAATTACCAACTTTTACAAAAAAATATCTGCGTTTATCCTCTAAAATATCCCAATAATATACCGAACTTTGCCATACAGAGCTGAGATTGACATATTCATAAAGCATTTAATCTTGTTATTTTATCTAAATTTATGTTTTCTTAGTATAGCCTATATATAATATTTGAGGGCTGATTGTACAAATCGGTATTAACATTTTCTGATTAACTGTAATAAGATCATAAATATAGGCAAATGTGGTCTTATAACCAATTAATTATTCCTTCTTAATCTCTATCCCCTCAGTTGAGTTGAGTTTGGATATTCGGACGGTTTTAAGGAATGCAATAAAACACCTTTACTTGAATAAAATAATATTGTAAACATTTTCAATTTATTTAAACAAATCATGCTTAAAATATTTCTGGCACTATTTTCCAACACTCCGGCAACAGCCATTCCCCACTAAAGAGTCTGGTAAAATTGTTCGTGGCAGTGGCTGTTTCCATTGGTGGAGTGGCCGTTGGAAGAGTAAAGGGGGGGATGTTTGACTGATGGATTGGCTGGACAGTGTGACAGAATTTCCCCATACCCCACCGACTCATCCCCTACAGCACTTTGACATGCTTCGCACCTTATCTACTCCCCTCCTATAGAGTGAGCCTGTAGTGACGGGGAGTCAGTGGTGAAGTACCCCCAGTATTACCAACGAGAGAACTAGCAAGCTAAAAAAAATTTAATGAATTTCACCCGTTTCAGGTGTTTCCCAATTACAGTCAATTTGTAGTCGATAAATAAGTGAACAGACAACTTCATTCTTCTTTCCTTTCCCTCTCCCCCCCAGCCGCCATCACTTCAAATCCTTCCGGAACGTTCGGGATGATGTTAACAAGACGTAGATGAATCGATGTGAACTTTTTTTCATTCGTTTTACGTTTCGCATGGCCGCGTGGGTATAGTTAAGAACTTTAGTGATGTTTCGTATATCTCTCTTTCTCTCTCTTTATTCAAACATACTATAAAGATAGATTACGATAAACTTTTACTTTAATAGTCACTGGAAAAAAAAACTTTTATTTATTTCTCGTAGATTAAGAAAAAAATAACACATTTTGGTAGTATATTTAGAGTTAGATTAGAAATAATGATAGTTTCTTGCCAAGCTAACATGTGCAAGAGAGTCGGTAAAAAAATGTCTTAGGGGTTTAAGGCATTAGGACTCATAATTATTGATCTTCTTCGTTATAGGTCGGCAAGATCAAGCTAATCTGCATTTAACGTTTATGGTTTATCAATATGAACTTGGCAGTTGCATCTTATATATAATTTGATAAGCCCGTTTCCTGCAATAGAAATTACGAGGAAATGACTGAACAGATTTTAAAAACGACCACTCATTTTAACGGTTAGGATTACAAGATCCCGGGAAAATGTAGTTTTCCACAAAAATCCTATTTTCAAGGATAATTTCTGTTTTTAATTCTTTGTTTAGTCACCATGGGAAACGTTAATGGCTGTATGGCTGTAAATCTTTAAATAAAATACATCTCTTTGGCTAAAAAATAATAACTCCATCTTTATTTGTTTGTCCAAACCCATCACAATTTTCTCTTTGGATGCCGGTCATAACAGATCTAAATTGAGATTCATAAACTGTAAATAGAATGTTTTTATACATAATTTGCAATTAAATCAATAATATTGAACAAAACTCGAAATTAAAAGGTTAAATTGTTAATTTAATGAAAATATTGTCTACGTTTTGTTTTGAACATGATAAAATTATTTTTTGTTATGTATAGTAAGCCCAAAATAGATACAATGATCTTGAATAATGTTTTAAAAAAATGTCACTTTATCTATATAAATATGAGATTTATGTTCATTTTTTTCAAATATTGGGTTTTGATGTTTATTTTATTCAAATAATGTGTTTTGATGTTGATTTTGGCAATTAGTATCACAATACAAATACATAAGTTAGGCTATGTATTAATTTTACCTTTTAATTTGGAGGGTATGGTATTTAAAAGTAATGTTTTGTGTACTTCAAATATCTTTTCACATTCTTACAAATACAGTAAGTTGAGTTAGGTTTCCATGTTGACACTTAAATTTGAGGGAATGATATGTTTTCAAAGTACTGTAATGTTTTGAGTACCACATCTATATTTTCACATTCTATCTCGATATCTGACTCTATCACGCTCTCACACACTCTCTCACTCTCTCTACCCTCACACACACATACACACATTCTATGATGTAATCCTCTCCCATTCTGTAACTCACACTTTATCCCTTTCTCTCACACACACTCTCTACCCTCTCATAAGCTCTTTAACACACAATTTATATACTATTATTTTTATAATAATCTCTATTATAAACTCTCTTAAAATGCGCTTTTTCTCTCAAATTCTCTTTCTATCCCTAAACTGCTCTCTCTCTCAAACATTCTCTTTCTCAAACGTATTATATCTTGAACGCACTTTCTCTCTCTCAAAGTCCATCCATCTCAAATTCCCAATCTTTCTCTCTCTCTCTCACTCCCTATATCTCAAGCTAACTCTCTCTCTCTCTCAAACCAACTCTCTCAAACTTGCTCTCTCAATTTATCTCTCTCAAACGCTCTCTCTCTCAAAGCCCATTCATCTCAAATTCCCAATCTTTCTCTATCTCACTCTCACTCTCTATATCTCAAGATCACTCTCTCTCTCTCAAACCAACTCTCTCAAACTTGCTCTCTCAATTTCTTTTCTCAAACACTCTTTCTTAAACACTCTATTCAACTCTGTCATATTAATTTTCTCTCTCTAAGCTAGTCTCTCACTTTATAACTTTCTCTCTCCAACTCACTCACACACACACACACACACACATGCACAAACACTATCTCACACACTTTATTATTCATTCTCCCTTACATATCTTATTTTTCTCTCTCACACAATGTTTCTCATTTTCTTTCACAATCTGTTTCTCTCTCTCACACACACATACACATATTTGGTCTTATCCCAGTATTTATCTCTCTAATACATACATATTCTCTGTCTATCACTCGCTCACACTTACTCGATCGCTCTCAATTGTTGTCTCATTCTCTTACACGCACTTTCTCCCACCTCACACTCACTCTCTCACACTCACACTCACACTCACCCACACACTTACACAATCACACACACAAACACTTGCAATCTTATTTTCTCTATTACATTTTATCACTCTCTATCATATATCTTATATATAATTCGATAAGCCTATTTCCATTAATAGAAATTGACGAGGAACAGAATTTGGAAAACGAACAATCATTTTTAAGATTAGGTAATCAGGATTCCGGTAAAAATAGTGGCCTAAAACTAAAACCCAATTTTCCTAGCAATTTTTCTATATTTTATTATCCTTCTGTGTGAGCAGTGGTTCATCTGTATAATCAGTTTACATCACCATGGAAACCATGATTTGTATATAGCTGTATATTGACAAATAAAATATTTGTCTTTGATTAAAATAATAACGTCAGCTCAATTGTTATTTGAGTGGTTTGGTGCAACGAATATATAGAGTTCTAGGAGAGGGATAATTTTAAAGTTCTTAACGGGGCGTGAAGAAGGAAAATATACGTTTTTATTCTACTTACCCACCGAAAACTAATATATATATATGTAGAGTTGATAGTTTTGATGAGAAAGTTTTATCTAAACAGTGAGTGATTGCTTATTATATTGATCCTTTCCCAACAAAATGTAAAAAATACATTTATTTCAATAATCTGCAACCATCGCTGCAATGATCCACTAGTATAATATAACCTCGTAAGAAAATAGCTTTTGAACTAATGCAAAATAATTATTGAAAGAGATTCTAGATTATAATATTGAATATATTATAATAATTATCATTTATAACCACATCAGTGGAAGTTTTAAAACAATTCTCACCTTTTATGTATTATATAAAACACTGTTTTTTATGAAAAAAAACCTTTACAGCCATAAAAACAATATTTTGGGAATCTTAAATAATTGCTTAGTTATTAAAGAACTATAAAAACTCTGGATAATTTATTTAACTGTTATTACTAGATTTTTAGAACTTTAATTGATAAATTAATTCACTTTACTCATACAAACCTTGTGGAGGATCCACAAAAATACTTTATAGCTGTAAGATAGTAATTTAAGATATCTTCCTGGTTTTAGAATCTAAAAATTAAGTATTCAAAATAAACAAAAAGAGGAGAGTGCTTCAAAGGTGAAGAAATTATGATGTTGAGGATTTTCACTTACCACTAAGTCTTTATTCCACGTATCAATTACCAATGAAATTGAGATCCGTATTCACACCAGACACTAAATATGATGTACTTGGCCTGCTTTCACGCAGTGTTCACACTAAGGCCGGTATGCAAGAACGATGTTGGAGTAGGAGTAAAGGAGGAGTAAAGGCGGAGTCAGCTACTCTTGAGGAAGGAATCCGTGTCGTGCTAGAACGTCTGGCTTGAGTTACTCAAGGTCACGTGATGAAATATTACACAGAAGTAACACATCTCCAGGGGAAATAAAATTCACTAGATCCACCACCTTCTAAAGTGTCGATTTTGCTTGTAAAGTTTGATAGCCTGCTTAAATATGTCCTCTTGTTGATAAACACATCGTAATTAATTAAGAGCGTGTGCTGAAGTGAGAAAGAGAAATGGTATTTATTAGAATTAAATAGGTAGTTTCCAACTGTCAAATGAAAAAAAAAATTATGTTAGGACCATCGCAGCCAAGAAGAAAGCGTGGGAACAAATTAATAGAATTTTAATTCTTCCAGTAACCTCCAAAAGGTGAGTTTATTTTTATCTTATATTATTTTCAATTTAATACTTTATATAAAATCACGTATATTGTTTGAGTAATTGGATCGTCTATAGAAATAAACACAAGTAAAGTAAAATCTTTAAACGTGTTTCTTATTGATGGTAAACACAAACGTCAACGTAACAAAAAATTATTTGTAGGCCTATGCTATTAATTTGCGTAGGCCCTAGCGTTGATAAGTTTTATTCCCTTTCTCTGTAGGCCTAGCGTTTATTTTTGCATAGTATAAGTCGAAACAAAAGTTTTGAAATTCTAAGAACGAGTGGAATTTATATATTATTGAACTAACCTAATCTTTACTCCTAACTTTATGTATTTTGTCTACTGGTAGGTCTTAGTAGGCCTGATTTAGCACTTTAGACCAGTACAATCTTAGGCTAGCTAACCTTCAATATAATATTTTTGTACAAGGTCTAGGCCTAGTCACAAAGCAAACATAGTAACTAAACTAACAATGTCATCCTCATAAATAGAAAAATATTACAACATACAAATATACAGTATTACCTTGAAGTTTATAGAGACAACAAATTTCATAAAATGCTTCACTGATTATTAGAACCAGTATATTAATATAGCCAGCTGTATAGTGGGAACTTTCATTAATATAGGCCTTTATAATAATTTATAATAACCATTAGTAATCTTTTCTTGTTTGATAACAAAGACACCTCAAGTTGACCTAGTTGGAACTGTGTTTATATTATATTGTGAATTATTTTAGAACTCTGGTTCACCTGCACAAACATTGGGACATTGTCGAATCAAGAAGGAAGAGGCAACTATTTGAAGAGACAGTGGAACTGATGAGCACTGGACGAGGGCCCTACAATTCTCACAAGCCATCATGTCCCAGGGTCGAGGTGGTAGCCCCCCCATAACTGCTGCTCTGAGGTCTACAGGTTACACCGTTGCTGTCAATACCATATGGAGTATCTCGATACAACAGGTAGGCTATGTGAGATATTACAACTATAAGGTTCATATTTACAGAGAGATGCACACACAGAAACAGATTTTATAAGTTTATTTATATTCATAGATATAATTTGGACTGAGAAGGGTAGTCCTACTATTTACTTTTTAATAAACAAAATATTGATATACATACAAAATAGGTGTAAGTTTCATGATAGTATACAGAAAATTAACAATTGTTTACAAAATTAATTACATGATTGTCATAAATATGCTAACTCCTGAAAAACGACTTTGTTGACTTTAATCTGAATGGACATGTCTAGTATTGGTGGATGGAGTCTTTAAGAGCAAATAATGCACACTTGTCGATAAGTTAGGCCTGTCCTTGGAATCTTGTTTTAGTTACCGTACATAACATGTGTGTCCTTATAGTGAGTGTTGGGTTTAAGATGTAAGCATGTGTTTACAAATTATAATGTGCAATATCAATCAAACTTGCATCTGTTGACCTGCAATGCTTTGAATGTTAAATTACATTTTCAAAAGCTTATTTGAAAATGTAATCTAAATGGTTTTAATTAAAAGCAATTTGATGATTATGTGCATTGACACCCTAATTTAGTATTCTAGTAAAAAGGACTTGCAGAAAACAAGCCATAGAAACATTTATCTGTGCAATATACAATGGTAAGAATGTTAATTTATTAGAGTTATTCTTTGATATTATTGGAAGTAGCAGCTGAAGGTCACATGACTTGACATCTGACTTATGAAAGCTGTTTTAATAACATCTAAAATTTAATAAAACCTCCCCATTTAAACATACTAGCTATGCTTGTTTTGTTCATACTATCCTTTATTTTTCAGATTTCCCAACTACAAGCAGTGTCAGTCTGTCGCTGCCATTTCTTACACCAGTGCTTCAAGTCTCGGTCAGCATTTTCACATCACCTGCATCCCTCTTGGGGACCCCAGACCTTTAAATTTGACTATTATATGTAAAATAGTTGACAAAACATTCAAAACAATTATAATATTTCCACATTTATTGTTAACACTATTATTATCTTTATATCTGCATTCAAGTGAATCAATTTTCTTTTTGATGAACTAGAAAGTGTTTAATTTAGAGTGAGCTCTGATAGATGAACATTAGGTTGTTGCTCCGTAGTTAGACCTAAGGTTAGGAATCTTTGTTGATTACTTTTGACATTTTTGTGATGGATCTATTTCTCTTGAATAATAAATACCGTAACCTGATTTTTTTTTTTTACCAAGAAAGCATGCCTATAAACAAAAACATCATATTCAATTTTTTTAAACACTTTTGTTTACTATGTTTAATGTTCCGATGGATAACTAACCTTTATATCTTTATATAGACCTGTTATAGCTAGGTAGTTTATATTAATTTTACATAGTAAATTACTGTTTATTAATATTTTATACATTTAACTTGCTATTATGTCTCAAATTATGAAACATAAAATTATAGGACTTAAGAATTGAGCCTAGATGTTTCGGCTATAGAATTTATAAAACCACCAAACATTTTCCCATTTTTTAAAAACATTATTCATATTAGGGTTATTTTCAAGTGATGTGTAATAAAATTACAATTTCCAATATCCATTGTGTCGAGATCGTTCACCCTGCATTAACCTATAAAATGTAAATATATCTACATTCTTATGTTATAAAGTGATTAGGGAACTTTTCATTTCCACTCTGGAGGGTCTCTGGGGTACTTGATTTCCTGTTTATATGTTAACCACTTATGTTGTTGCTAAGGACTGCAGGTATCTTAATTCAGCATTGCAAATTAAATTTTGACAATTTATATATATTTTTTTTTGTCTGGCCAATCTCTAGTGTCTATCTTTTAAAATAAACTGACTGTGAAAAAATGATTATAATTATTTCCATTCCTTAGCAGGGTGGTTTATTATTTTTCATCCCAAGGTCCAAATTTGGGCATCTGTTTGCACCACAAGCCGAAAATATATCCAGTAGTTTTTCTTAATAATATAGGCTCGCAAACAACACTCAGAAATTATTTTTAATATTATATTAAATAGATTATATTTGGAAGAAGGTAAAGAAAATGGTAGATAGAAACAAAAAAAAGGGACGAGTTATATTATATGTTATTAGAGTTATATTATATAAATTGTAATTTTGTCTGGAGAATCTGTCCAATTATGTCATAGATAAGTTTAATTAAATACATCAAAAATATTTTATGAAATGTCAATCACTTTCACTGAACTTAGCATTATTAAATAATATATTATACCGATTTTTATCAATAAAATAAATGCATAACGAGATGCAGCCATGAGCTTTTCTAAATAAATGTTATTTGAATCATCAGGCCTTCTTCCAATATTTGCCTGGTAAGTATTAAAGTAAGTGGGAATTTAATAGTGTATAGGGCCAAATTATTTTGGATTGTTTACATTCCTATTGTATTGAATTGAACTTCAACAATATTGCATACAACATATTCACTAAATGTGTTACAAATCATATAACATGATCAACACTAAACCCACCTCGGTGGTGTAGTTGGCTAACACGCTACTTTTGTGTTGAGCTAGACCACAGAGGATAGGAAGAGTTGTGGTTTCGAATCTCGGTCGAGTGAACTGAGGTGAATTTTCCTAAATAGTTTTTCACTCTCCCTCCACACAAATGTGGGTTCACTTCCTCTAAAATCAACCTTTCATATTCCCAACACATTACCTAGTGTAATTAGTATTTAGGCGTACAACCCGAATGGGTAGTAAGATGTAGTGCTAAAAAAAATCTCTAATACATTATTATGATTACTATGGTACTTTGGTGTCAACGTGCTTGGTTACAGTACCTGTAATCTGAGGCAGGAAAAACATCCAGGTTTACAACTCCAGTAACAGTAAAAGAAAATTAAAATAGTCGATTTCAAATTATTTAATAGCCCTCACTGGCAAGGACCACAATCATCATGGTTTTTAACACACAATATTTATAATATAAACATTATGTTCTCTCTAACGATCAGTGTCAGAGCAGCTTGTATTATGTTTTGTCATGCTTGGCACAGAGTGTATCATGGCCCGCCACTACAGTCTGTGTAAAGTTTGTGTCTTGATATTGTACAAGTATAAACACTAAAATAAATAATTCACTTTTGTGGCCACTGGTCTAAAATATCAAACTCACAAAAAAACTAGACTGCTGAAGTTAGGGAGATCATGGTTTGAATCCCAGGCAAGTCTAACGAGGGTGGTCTTTTGTAAATGGTTTTTCCCTTTTTCCTTGCAAATGTGTATACACTATTTAATCCAAACTTCCTCATCCCAGAAACAGTGTGATCAGTATGTATGCATATAACCTGACCAGATAGTACGACAGTGCTAAATCGACAAGATTGTGTATATGATCGGTGATAAAGATCGTACAACTAATTGTGTGTGGATTTCTTATTAGTAAGTTTAAAATGTAAGAATTTAGAGTTGAATTTACGTAACAATACATCCACCTTAGCATAAAGGGATTAAAAATCTACTCTGCTGAGTAGAACGAAAATAATAGTTTCCTCTCTCTCCTTGGGACATACATTTAGTATCAAAATGAGCAGTGATAACCTGCTAGTTTCCACCATTCTCCATTTCATTAGAGGTCTGTAAGGTCAAGATATGGATGTCCACATTTGGTATGTGTGTTTAGACAAGAAGTCTGTTTCTAACGGAACATGAAACCAGCTATATATAGTAACATTACCGATGTTTTGATTCGCCCGCCACAATGATTTTAATAAGGTTCCAACTGTAATAGTCCATGTGGTGAAGCCCAGACTCTCAGATGGACCCCGGGGCTCTGGACAGGTATGTGGGTGCAGCCTCTTCGATATGAAACTCCAGGGAAGTTGGCCTAGTCATAGAACAGCATTCGCACAGCTCCCAGTTCAGCTTCTGTGGTGGGAAACCACACCACATGTTGCATGTTTTGGGCCAACCAAATTGATATTTTCTTAACAACACGTGATACCGTTGACTGGTCAACATTGTAGGCCTACATTTCTCCGCCAACAACCTAAAAATGGAAGAACAAAGTTACTAGCCAATTTTAAAAAATTATAAGAATAGATATGTCTGTAGTCCGACCGAGGCGTACTGTGATTTTTTTAGAGGTAAGGTTATTTTGGATTTTATATATATATACAAAAAATCAATATTAAATGTCAACCAAATCCCAATAGCTACTGTATGTCACAAAACAATCAATTAGCCTATTTGCTTCAATTACATAATTAAAAAACAATGGAAGAAATATGTTGTCAGTAAATAATACAAGTCCTAATATTAATTAAACTTATATACTGATGCTAAATTAATCTTAACTAACACATTACAAAAACAAACATGAAAATTTATTAATGTATTCAATCCAAAAATTTAAATTAGTTGTTCATTCTTAAAAAAAAGTTAATAACAATGTTTTTTGTAAGTTTAGTAATAATAAATAATATAACCTTAAAAAAAAGTATATTTATAATTTGGTATTAACTTATTGTAAGCATTCCGTGGCATAAAACTGAAGGGTGGTCAACATTTGTTGTAAATGAAGCAGTGGAAGTCATCGTTGTGTTTCGGGATTGTCAATTTCAACGTAGGGAAGTTATCTTGTCATGCAACTTCCTTCTAAAATAGAAAATATTTTACGAAATTGTTCGTCAGAATAAGCCTAACAGGTGTCCTGGAAATCCCTAACATGCCTTCGTTAAATCACAACAACTTTATTAGCCTCTTCTTCAAAATAGTCGTCGATAACGTCTAAATACGTGACAATCCGGTAGTCATGTTAGCGCCATATTTTCTTGACAACACAAAACAAAATAACAGATGTTTGACATCTCTATTGCTCATGCGCGCCGCTCTGGGGTAGCCCTGTGTATAAGGGATAGGAGTAAAGCAGAAGGCTGGTCGGGACCAGCCTTTGGAATTACTCAAGCACGCGCGCGCGCTCGTCCTAGCAAGCAAATCAACCGTCCTCCGCCTTTACTCCTACTCGTTCTTGCATACGGGCCTAAGTGTTGATCCTACCATGATTAGAGTTTAGTTGATCGTCCACCGACTGAAATACGATGCCTCCACAATCACGACCACAAACGGTTCAAATTAGAAATACAAACTTAATTTACACACATCACTGGCAGGGTTGGTACAGTGAGTGGTTTACACCATGCGCTTGATTGAGGAAGCCGGGGGGCTTAATTTTAATCAAGTGCAAATAAGAGTTGATTTTTCAGAGGTTTTCAGATCCTTTCTCTGTGTGGATACTGATATATTTATTCAAATATACCCTAAACATACAATTTTCTTAAATGATTTGAAGATAGCATATAGCCCAAACAAGAACTATGATACATATCACTCCTACTTCCCTCTACCAATAAAAATTTGTAGTTTGTATTATTATTCTGGTCTGTGATGGGATATCATTTCTTTTTATACTATGTTAAGATCAATAGGCCTACATATTTAATCAAACCACTTTACGACTACTTATTGCTTATTTATTCGACTTGAGGACAGATATTAGTTTCTTCATCATCTAAAAGTTGAAATATTAATATATTAAATTTTAAATACATTATTACTTATCTGTTTAACCTTAAGTATTACTTTTTCTAGTAGTCAATGTTATATTAAAATGTGTTTCAAATTCATTTGCCGCCAAATAAAATTTACTTCATGATTAGGAAGCAAAAATGGGTGTGATTAATGAGTATAGCTTAATTATTATTTTAAATATATTTTAAACTCTCAGAAATAGCTCCAAACGACTCAAAGTATTAAGTCTTGGTTGTAAATATATTTTGTTGGTCGTTTAATTTAATCTTATGTCCAATTGGAATATTTGTTTGCGTGTTTATTTGCCACTCCTAATTCTTATCCAATGAGAGGCGTATCTAACTTATATTTGGACATTTTTTCCCCTCCCTCTTTTAGGTGTGGCTTTTGAGCTATTTGTGCAAACAATCAGTTTGAAACTCTATAGGAATATAAATGGGTGGGTTAAAAAGTTCTTAATTTGAATTTGGTTATTGGTTTTTATTTAGTCACTATCTATTGTTTTAATTTAGTGGCGTGGTAGGTTAAATTTGGGAATAACCTTTTGTGGTATATGTCAAACATGCCTATTTAAATTATCTATTATCGGCGGGGATTTTCCATATCTATTTTTAAATTTCATTGTAATGGTTGTTGGTTTGAAAACAACATACTTTGATTTTGTTAGCTAATTTTTAATCCTGGTCTATAACAGGTTGATGTCAATATTACTCAACCTAACAAAACCAAACCTTAAATTTGTAGATTTATGAAAGGCTGAGTTTTGTTAGGTTGTGATAGCTTGATATAAGAGTATATTTCTGTCAAATAAATTTATTAAGTAAAGGGCTAAATTTCGAATTAAATAAATTATCTCATTTCGTATAATAAAATACGAAATGTATTTATTTGCTATGTGTTTTTGAAAACACTGTGGTGTTTTTCGGTATCAGTGTCCCTGATTTAATTCTTCAGTCACTTTAGCCCTAGCGTCTGTTGAGATTTGCACCCTAGAAAGAACCATGTACAACTGGCCATGGCTGAACACTTGTTTGGTTAGATAAATAACACCCCTAGCCAAGGTTTGAACTTGTGACTTATTAATAGTCATTAAGAACGTTAGTTTAACTGAGAACTGCCTTTTCAAGAGAAAGGGGATGTCAGTACATATAGGGGACAAATATATTTTTGGTATGAAACACACATTCCCCTAGGTCATAACCCATTAAAATTGTTGAGTAGATTAAATTTACATACAATTTTGTCACTGCTAGGCGAGTTCCCATTACCTATGTTTTGTTTAAGCTATACTCACACAAACCAACAATCAAACACTGGTTTTATTTATAAGGTTATTCATTTAGTTACTCTGAAGTGCTAGTTGTCCTTTAAATATTACTTAGTGTAGTAGTCGGTTTGTATGAATACATATCCAGGCTATACAAATGTAATATCAAATTAAATAAATTGGTTTTACGTTAGCTGTACAATTTTCAATGACCAAAGAAACACCTTTTGCTAAATAATGTGAATACAAACCAACAAAAACACAAAAAAAGGTCAATGTCTTATTATCTGTAATGTTCTTTGGATTTGAGATTTAAATTTATACTATAGTTTCTTCTTGTTTTTGAAATTTCAATTACTGTTGACTTTTTATATGATTAAAAATATCACATTTTTATTTATATTATTTTAGTTTTGAGAAAATTTTCAGTTTGAAAATTTTCGCAACTATGAAGTGGTTCCTCTAGAATTTAATATAGTTTCAACTTTCTATCTAATTGAGAAGTACTACTAATATTCTGGGACAGATATACATACACATATACAGAAACAACTTTACTTTATTAATATATGTTAGGAACTTTCCTTTCTTCTGCTAGTATATGAATCATCTTATCGCTTTGATTATTTAAATCTAACTAACAAAATCTTAATGATATAATTAAATTATTTACTAGTTTTGCATACAAAATATTTTCCAACAAACCGCTGCCGTTCTAACACCATAAACTACACATCAACGACCATCGTTGCCCATCATCTAGCCAACGGACCAAGTCGGCGACTTACTGTCCTGAGTCACGTGACTAAGACGTAATCTGGTGGTCTGGTTGTAATACAGATTTAACGAAAAATAATGTTCATATTTAATTTTTAAGAGTATTAAATGATAAGGTTATATTTTCTTGGTTATTTTTTATTCCTATCTCCTTATTTTATATTAGCTTTAATCTTCTATGATTACATCTTTCCGTTATGTTACACCATCCTCAGATATTATTTACAATAAATATGATTTATTTTAATCCATATTATCGGAAAGTTTTGTGAATTTTAGAGGTGTTGTATGGAAAAATCTTTTAGGGAGTCCACATTCTGCCAAATTTAGAGATTCCGGGAGCTAGGGAGATACCGTGATAGTCAGTTAGTCAGGAATTTCGTATTAATATTATTTTGTAAAATAATTAAGCAAGTAACTAAGAGTTTTTGTCGTTTTGACATGAACATTTAAATCAGTATCTTGTGTGTGAGTTGGTTTAATATTAGCATCTTGTGTGGGGGTACTTAATATTAGCATCTTGTGTGGGGGTACTTAATATTAGCATCTTGTGTGGGGGTACTTAATATCAGCATCTTGTGTGGGGTACTTAATATTAGCATCTTGTGTGGGGTACTTAATATTCAGCATCTTGTGTGGGGGTACTTAATATTAGCATCTTGTGTGGGGGTACTTAATATTACATCTTGTGTGGGGGTACTTAATATTAGCATCTTGTGTGGGGTACTTAATATCAGCATCTTGTGTGGGGTACTTAATATTAGCATCTTGTGTGGGGGTACTTAATATTAACATCTTGTGTGGGGGTACTTAATATTAGCATCTTGTGTAGGGGTACTTAATATCACATCTTGTGTGGGGTACTTAATATTAGCATCTTGTGTGGGGGTACTTAATATCAGCATCTTGTGTGGGGGTATTTAATATAGCATCTTGTGTGGGGGTATTAATATCAGCTATCTTGTGTGGGGGTACTTAATATTACATCTTGTGTGGGGTACTTAATATAGCATCTTGTGTGGGGGTACTTAATATTAGCATCTTGTGTGGGGGTACTTAATATTAGCATCTTGTGTAGGGGTATTAATATTAGCATCTTGTGTGGGGGTACTTAATATAGCATCTTGTGTGGGGTACTTAATATTAACATCTTGTGTGGGGTACTTAATATTAGCATCTTGTGTAGGGGTACTTAATATCAGCATCTTGTGTAGGGGTACTTAATATTAGCATCTTGTGTGGGGGTACTTAATATTAGTATCTTGTGTGGGGTACTTAATATTAGCATCTTGTGTGAGGGTACTTAATATCAGCATCTTGTGTGGGGGTACTTAATATCAGTATCTTGTGTGGGGGTACTTAATATTAGCATCTTGTGTAGGGGTACTTAATATCAGCATCTTGTGTGGGGGTACTTAATATTAGCATCTTGTGTGGGGTACTTAATATTAACATCTTGTGTAGGGTACTTAATATTAGCATCTTGTGTAGGGGTACTTAATATCAGCATCTTGTGTGGGGGTACTTAATATTAACATCTTGTGTGGGGGTACTTAATATCAGTATCTTGTGTGGGGGTACTTAATATTAGCATCTTGTGTAGGGGTACTTAATATCAGCATCTTGTGTGGGGGTACTTAATATTAGCATCTTGTGTGGGGTACTTAATATTAACATCTTGTGTAGGGTACTTAATATTAGCATCTTGTGTAGGGGTACTTAATATCAGCATCTTGTGTGGGGGTACTTAATATTAACATCTTGTGTGGGGGTACTTAATATCAGCATCTTGTGTAGGGGTACTTAATATTAGCATCTTGTGTGGGGGTACTTAATATTAGTATCTTGTGTGGGGTACTTAATATTAGTATCTTGTGTGGGGGTACTTAATATCAGCATCTTGTGTGGGGGTACTTAATATTAACATCTTGTGTGGGGGTACTTAATATTAGCATCTTGTGTGGGGGTACTTAATATCAGCATCTTGTGTGGGGGTACTTAATATTAACATCTTGTGTGGGGGTACTTAATATTAACATCTTGTGTGGGGGTACTTAATATTAGCATCTTGTGTGGGGGTACTTAATATCAGCATCTTGTGTGGGGGTACTTAATATCAGCATCTTGTGTGGGGGTACTTAATATTAACATCTTGTGTGGGGGTACTTAATATTAGCATCTTGTGTGGGGGTACTTAATATCAGCATCTTGTGTGGGGGTACTTAATATCAGCATCTTGTGTGGGGGTACTTAATATTAGCATCTTGTGTGGGGGTACTTAATATTAGCATCTTGTGTGGGGGTACTTAATATCAGCATCTTGTGTGGGGGTACTTAATATCAGCATCTTGTGTGGGGGTACTTAATATTAACATCCACTGTGCAATACCATTATTTTTTCCAGGTGTAGTTTTTTGAGCCCTGATATCTCCATCACCAGTAAACTACAGAAGATTGACGTTCGGTCTATTTTCCCACCATGGTGGGTTTTAGCAAATCTATTTATAGTTTTATTTCTCGGAGGTATTTTCGAACCAAGTTTTACTTCTCGTTTTAGATATTCTCATATTTACACAAATGGGGTATAAATAGGGAAGGTAGAATTTTAGAGTAAATGTACCATCATTTGCCTGAAAAAATATAGTGAGAAACCATATCTCCCGTCATTTGTAGACTAATTTATTATGAATGTGACACCTTAAAACGATTAAAAAAAATATTATTTTAATCGACTATTTTTCATTGCAAATATGTATTTAAAGGAAAATTGTTCTATAACTATAGATTCAAAACACAAAAAAATTAAAACTAAATCATTTGTATAATCCCACAAGATACTATAGTATTTTAGCTTTGTGCGAATATCCTGTTTGCCTTGTTTCTTATGTGTGGATCAAACCTATAAAACGTATTATCTAATAAAAAATATAAAACAATAAACAGGAAACACGTTTTTCATTTATATGAGAAACATAATATAAAATACAAATTCGTTAAATAATTAAGAAAAAATACTAAAATTATTTTTTTCAAGATCATATGTTTTCGCAATTTGAACAGAATCAGGCGCTAGATGGGGCAAAGATATCTCGGAGGTAATTCTTAAACCTTAACTTTTCTTCACTTTTTTTCAAACTCTTTAAAACTTTATATTTTTGTAAATTGCCTATTCCATTTGTTTTTTATTTCCTTTTGTTATTTTTTCCTTACCCCCTCGGGGGTGGTTTCTAGTGGCCATGTTATCGAATTTGCTTGAAAGTTTCGTTTTCCCTGACGGCGGTGTTGTTGGATACCAAATTGACATCTCCAAATCCCAATACTATAGAAGACATCGCATGTCATTTCAGGCGTGATAAGTTTCCCCACAAACATAAAATATTCAAGTAAATACTTCTAGGATCAAATACATTATAACTATTCAAGGAAAAACCAGCTACTCTATGAAGTTGTTCTTATTATTGAGCGTGGGTGTGGGTAGTCAGAGCGGTTCAAATCAGGTTTGCTAGAGACTGGCTCGATACTGGCACGGGCTTCATAAATAATTAACTATCTTTGAATGTGTGGTCTCTACCCAGATGGTACAGTTCCTAATTTTAGTTTTAGTTTTATATATCGAGTAAATTATTATTAGCACCGCGTCTTACTACCCATTCGGGTTATACGCAATAACGCTAATGTGTAATGGTAGGGTGATTGTGAGATGAAATGAAGGACCTAAAGTTTAACGTGGAATCCGAACCACGGTGGAGGCCTGGCATTCCCCACATTCACAAGTTGTCTTGTCAGAGGTGAAGGAAGGGTTTGGTAATCAGATAAATCTGTGCCGGGACCGAGGATCGAACCCGGCCGCCAGCATAGAAGTCTGACACCTTACACTAGACCACCAGGTCACCTTATATCGAGTAAAATTAATCGGGATAGTTTAGTTGATTATTTTAAAAAATAATTATATCCCAAGTCTCATCAATGGCATCAAAAAGTCGGAATACGTAAGAAGATCTGTATCCGCACTAGCAGAGAGAGGTAATGGAAAAAGATACAATGATATATTACATTAAAAAACACAGCTCCAATTCTCTGGGCAGAATTTCAAAGCTCGACAGACCCTTATTGATAGTATACTTTATTGCACGTGACCATCAGGGTAAGTAACTAAATCATAAGTTATGAGTGGTATAGAATTCACAATAACATTCTTAGGAATAGTATTATTTCTAAAATAAAGTAATTTAAGCTGAAAAAAATCAAATACAGTATCTGGTTTGCTCTTTTTTCCTATTAATATATACTTTATCTTCTTCCATCTATGAAATTAAATGCACTATAAGTATATTTGAGTTATAGAAATGTTAATTTCTAGCAGTATTATACTCAAACAATTTTTTTTCCATTATTGGGTGTATAATCATGTTGGTTCTATCAAAAATCTATATTTTAAAATTAAGAGTTTGTGTGTCTGTCATGAGCGTTAAGTAGTATCTACCCCACTAAGATCTTTGAAATTTAAATATTAGTAGAACTTGTGTACCTAGAAGCCATAATTTAGAAATTTTAAATGATTTTTTATAAATTAAAAACAGAAAAATTAAGGAAAATTAACACTGGGAGAAAGATTTTTATCTACATTTCATACAATTTGTAATGAAGTTTGTTGGACATGGAGAGTATCCACAACTAATTATTCCTCTATCGTCACCATGACATACTACTATTTTAATATTTGTGATCCATTACTAATAAATAACATTAATGTGTTAATGCGTTTATTACCTCTAAACACTTTTACCCTTCTTACTCTAAACCCTTTAAATCACACACTCTTTTTAGCTTTTCACCATTTTAACAACTGTTTAAACTTTACACCCCTTATATCCTAAAATATTTACCCAGGGATGAACCAAGTAAATAATGTAATATAGGGTCAAAGGGATAAGAAGACGAAAATTATAAATGTGATAAAAGTAAATATAATCAAAAAGGGTAATAAGACAAAAAGAGCAAACATTGAAAAGATTTCCAAAAATTATCAAAATGTTTAAAAAGGATCAAGAGGGTACAATTGAGGAAATATGCTAAAAAGGGACTAAAGGGTTGAAATATAAAAAAATCAAGCACTAAAACATAAAAAAAAAGAAAAAATAAAGGTTAAAAAGCATAAAAGTGATACAAAATTAAAAATATTAAAACCCACAAGAGGGCATAAAGGGTAAAAAATTGTTAAAAGGTTAACTGAGTAAAAATTTAATTAGTGTATAAAGGGTGTAGGATATAGAGGGTTTATTATAAAAGGTATAGAGTATATAAGCTTTTGGTTCAAAATAGTGTAAGGTAAAAAAAGTAATGAGTAAAAATAAAAAAAATGTTAAAATGTAGATCTATTCAAAAAGATCAAGAAGAACAAAAGGGCAAAATTTATTAAAAGGACAAAAAAAAGCATAGATATTAAATTTTATAAAGGTTAAATATTGAAAAGCTGCAAAAGTGCCAAAAGTTCTTGAAAGGAAAAGAAAGGGTAAAAGGTTTATTGAATAAAAAGCATAAACGGGGTAGAAAAGGTAAAAAGGTTAAGTAGGGCAAAAAGGGTAAAGAGGGTAAATTGTGTAAGAATGGTAAGTTTAAATCTATTCAAAAGGGACAATATGACAAAAAGATGAAAATAGTAAAACTGACACAAATGTCAAAAGGGCAAAATGGGTATGTGAAGCAAAAAGGGTAAAAATGATAAGAAATCCAAAAGTAAATTATAAATAAAAGGGTATAAACATTAACAAGGTTAACGAAAATCAAAATTTTGAAATAAATTAAAAGCCCCAAAATGGGTAAAAAATAAAGAAATGTTTAAAGCTAAGGCGATAATAAGCGTGAACAGGGTAGAAATGGTAAAGAGGATATAAAGGTTAAAAAGGTCTAAGAACTTTAAGAGGGGTAAAGTGTGTAAAATGTGTAAAAAAGGGTAAGCAAGATGGAAAGGTTAACTGGGGTAAATGCACCATAAAATGCTTAAATACTTTTGATTGGATTTAACTACAAACCATTAACCATTTATATTGTGACCCTCTTATTTCTTCTTTCTTAGCACCAACAGGCAATAGTTGATAGTATTGTGTACAAAGAAGTTGCAAACTTAATTAAAAGTATTAGCTTTTAAAGAATTTTTAGATTTTATCTCTATATTAACATTGTGTATTAGCCTACTTTCAAGTTTTGTATAACAATTCAAATAAATAAAAAAATCATATTTAAACATAATATAAAATTTGTTTACTTTTACTTGTGTATTCTTTTATAGACTATACTTAAATAAACAAGATTACTCTAGAGATTCCCTGAGCGAAGAATGGATACACCAGAGAGAATAATTTAATAAATACCTAACATAGTCATTTGATATAAATGGTCAGTAATGTGATATTGTTATATGTTGCTGCCTTTCGATCAGCTATAAATAGATTCTTAATCATAAATAAAATCTTTTAATAACAACTTATTTAATTTCAAACTAAGCTGAACATAAAATTCCAAAAACTATTTTTGTTATAATTTTAAAATAAGACTTTATTAGAATCACTTGCTGGTAAGGAAACCGTGAATCGATGACTTTATTCCTTCCTCCTTTTATTTATTTACCAAACAACATTTATATACTTTCACCACTTCTATCATCAATTCTGCCAATCATTGTTTCAGTTCCTTGTAATATAAATTGAAGGCTGAAACTTTGCACACACTCTTAATTTGCATGATATTCACTACATTAAAATTTCAGCCAGATCCACAGGTGAAGGTTTTGTATACATCTCTCTCTATCAGAAGGGACTGAAAAGGGACCATAAGATTTGGTGAGAGAGTGAGTGAATATAAGGAATATACAAAACCTGTACCTTACATTCACTCTCTCTCTCACCAAATCTTATAATCTTTTTTCAGTCCCTTCTGATAGAGATAGAAACTTGAATATTTGAAAATATTCTAAATTTGCGTGACAGTGAATTCAATTTAAATTTTATCTAGATTTATGGCTAATTACGGTTGTTTTTATCAAAATTTATAATCGCTTTTTCAGTCACTTCTAATAATAATAGAAATCTGAATGCATGAACATATTCCTGGCACTACTATTTATTAACATTCGATCTAAATTTATAACGCGGTGTACCGTGCAGCCATTGTTGGGCATATATAGGCTTATCAGCTGTTTTGGACTTATACCTGACACAGATTTTAGATCTTACTTTATCATTCAAACATATTCTATTTAAGTTTGAATTACTTTTTTAACCGCGTCTTACTACTCGTTCGTGTTATAAGTTTATGTATTAAGTACGCTAATATTTTAAGGGATTTGGAAGGTTTATTCATAGGCAGTGCACCCGCATTAGCGTGAAGATATAGTGGAAAATAATTTATAAAAACCACCCTCGGTACACCTGAAAGAGATTCGAACCACGATCTTCCAGCCATCGACAGTTTAGTATAGGCCTACTGCTAGAGTAACGTGTTGGACCACGCGGCCCCCAAAGTGGGTTTTTTGCTGAGAAATAAGAAAATATAAAAAAAGTTTCTGAAATATATACCTTATGCCGAAAAACAACATAAATAAAGTACATGAGCATGACCTACTTAAGCCTGGTCGTATCCTCCGGAGGAGCTAATGAGGTGAGACATTCTATATTGCAGGAATATATGCTACACTTTATATTATATCAACAAATAGCCTAGTATATTTCAAAGCATGTTTTTTATATATTTTTATTTAGTAAATATTTTAATATAATGAAGATTATTACTACACCTATTGTGTATTTACTAAAAAAAAATTGCTCATGAATGCGATTAAATTAAAAATTATATAAAAAAATTTTAAGGCCAAGAAATAAGTATTTATGCTCAATTTTAAAAACCCAGATTTTTTTTCTATTGATGTCTGCACCCGCACATATTATTTGAAAAAAAGGTTTGCTGTTAAATAAACTACACGTCAGTAATAAAGCTATGAACGTAATTTTTGTCTAATTATTAAAATCATTTTCAATATACACTAATTTGCTAGACCAAAATATATATAAATAGTTATTTTCGAAGTTATTGATGGGTAATTATAGTAGCCATTAACGAATAAATATAAATTTCATAATTTCAACACTCAACTTATTACAGTTAAATTTAAAATGTTCAAATTAATAATGTAGTTCCCAAACCATAAGTTTTTTTAAATAGTTATATTTCTTTCAAAATTGCAGTTAAATAGAACACAAAATCCTTTCTAACTAACAAAGACACAAAGTAGTTTCAGCAAGACCCAATGTTCCCCACATAAACCATAAAGTTTTCCTCTATCATTAATCTAATCACTAATAATGGATGTTCCATCTTCAGGATACAAGCGTACACACAAAGAGTAGGGCAGAGCTTAATTGGAAGGACACTGGTTAGCTAGCTACACCATCCATATATGGGGGAGGGGGGAGGAGAGGGGAGGGACAAGATAAATTTTTTAAATGAAATTGCTAACGGGCTGATGGTAATTTCCTAATATCACTGCATTTCACCCACGCACACAGGGAGCTAGCAACTTGTTCGATGGTTGAGGGGACGTCACAGAGTTCCGTCGTCACAAACAAAATAGGTTAAAGCCGAGTTTAAATGGTGGGGGAGAGGAGTTACAGAGAAAGAAAGTGATATATTTTGAGAAAGAGATAAATGGGTAAAGAATGTACTGTACAGTATGACAGTAAACGTGAGGAAATGTGAAATAAGGCTGATGAAATGAGGAAGAGAAGATTAAAAACATACAATTGTCTGTAGCTGGTATTTGTTAGTGCAGCGTCCATCCCCGGATGTCGGCGGGACTAATGACAGTAATCAAACACGTGTGACAAAGTTGCAGTTTGTGAGTTCACCGTTCATCGTCCATCACCGGAGTCACTACTACGGCCTCTCATTTTCTAAAGTGTTAAGTTCTGTTAGGAAACTAAGTGGAAATTGTGCTGCATTTTATTCGTGATTGACAAGCGGTCCAAACTTTGTTTAAAAATTTCGTACCCAAGGTAAAGTTTTATAGTAATAAGTACACTTTTATCTACTTCCCTCTAATGTAGAGGTAGGAGTATTAATAAATTAACTGATTAAATATTAAACATATATTGAATATTACATTTTATATGTAGGTATTTCAAAGAAGATTGATTTCAAATCACAATAAAAATATTATTATGATTTTAATGCATAGCTTAAATGATATGTTATTATTCGAAACTAAATTAATTTACTAAAGTATTTTATACTAAGGAAGGCTTGGATAGTAAGGAATATCTTTTTTTTCATCCCACACCCAAGAAAAATTAAAATTCCGAAGCAATTTTCCTAAACTTGCTTGAACATACTTAAAAAGGAAATAAAACATCAAGTTATGGGACTATTTGACTATGAAACTTTGAATAATGGTAATAATTGATTTTTTTAAATAAAGGATTTCAACATATTATATAATTTTGTATTTAGCTATAACTGTTAAAAAGTTTATAAAGAAAGTCTCGTTTTGATATAACTACAAATTAAACTATTTTTCACAGTAGTTGAGAAAATATCTTGTACCACTCTTTTATCAAAGATGCAATAAATATTGACGTTATAAAATCTAAATTATAAACCTAAACAAATTACAATAAAATTGTTTTTCTCCAACTTAAGAAAATGATGCAGTTTTAAGCCAATAATATATTATATTTAGAAGAGTAGAATAACAATTTTCATTTGAGATGGAAAAGCTTCTAGCAATATTATATCGCTTTATTTATAATTTCTTTACAATGATCTGCGTATAAAACAAGAAAATTATTTGTAATCATTGGACATTAAAAATATTATAATTGTTACCAAATAATTTATCGAGATTCAAATAGTTCACTTAATAAAAGTGACTAAAAATATAGTGCGTTATTTATAGCACGCTATATATATATAGAGGCATATATATCATTTTTAAAATTATGTATATAATTGCTTATTTATAATAAATATGAACACAATTTAAACTTCGTATCTTAAGAGGATTGCACATTTTGACGTATCAAATCGTTCCGCACTGGCCAGTAAAATATTAACAGTTTATTTTTCTACTCTTTTTCACTCAAATTACAGTAATGTAGAAATGAACCAATACGCTGTGATATGGATTCCGGAAGGTGTGCACAAACTTTTATTCTCGTCCGGTCTATCAGCATATCTAAACTAAAGATATAGAGTTAAGGAAGGTGGAACTAAGAAAAAATGTACTCGCATTAGCATTGAGGTATATTGTGAAACTATCTGGGAAATGTACATGCTTAAACCCAGCCGGGATTAAATCTCGATCCTCGATAGCATCAAGCCTACAAACAAGAAAAGACTGAAATCTTTGTCTACTTACCCACTGTTAAAATTAAAATTAATCATAAATATTAAATATATTAGACAACAAGATAACCAATAGCCAATATCTAGATTATTCTATAGCGACAAGTTGAGTATATTAATTTAAGAGAATAGCCAAGGATATTCACTGAAACCTCTTTTATAGTTTTGAATTTGTTTTTACACCTTCAACCGTTGTGGAATGCTCTAATTCATTACGCTCTATTAACAGAAAAGTAGGCATTCAAATTATAGCTGGGGCGTCAGGTGTGGTTTTTAAAATGATCATTCCATTACCACTTCACACTAATTATGGTTAATTTACTCAATTCGATCCTTTTTATCCAAAATAATTGATACTTTTGTGTGCGAACCGTTTAAACTGGTTGGCCGGTTGCGGGAAGGTCACGGATAAAATTCCATCTATCTTTATTGAAGTGGGTTCTCTTTATTAGTTATACATCCTCCCTTTCTGTGAGCTAGGGTATATTTAACCTAAATTTTACCTTCCTCATTCTTACTCAATAGGTTTAGGACGTGGATTACGCAGTGTTAATGTACTTTTTTTTTAAGCTTTAAAATTCTTTAAACGTTTTCCAGTTTTTCAGACTAAAAAACATTCTTCTAGCTATTCTATATTAAAGACTATAAATAAATAGTTTGTCATTTGCAAAGGTTTTACTAAATGTTTTTGACAAAAGAATTACTAAAAATAGTCCCGGCACAGATTTAATTGATTACCAAACCCTTCCTTCACCTCTGACAAGACATCTTGTGAATGTGGGGAATGCCAGGCTTCCACCGTGGTTCGGATTCCACGTTAAACTGTAGGTCCTTCATTTCATCTCACAATCACCCTTCCATTACACATTAGCGTAAGTGCGTATAACCCAAACGGGTAGTAAGACACGGTGCTAATAATAATAATAATAATAATATAATAATAATATAATAATAATAATAATATAATAATAATAATACTAAAATAAAAAGTCACTGTTCTTCGAATGAGTTGTAAATATGATTAATAGTTTAAATTAGGCTTTGCCTTATATTTTGTATTTAAAAATTGACGTTGAAGTCTCCACTTAAAATTACCGGTAACTTGTCTTCTCCTTTACCAAGATATTCTCCTCCAGCTGTTGTATATGGCCATAATATTCTTTTCAGGAAATGAATGATGTCGTCCATTTTTTGATATAGAGTAATGTAAATTACCATCAAACCATTTGTTGCCATCTTCCATTTTGCATTCAGCTACACAAAACTCACCAACTGATGTCACTGTTAAACTTGCCGATTCCGCCTGTCTTACAGTCATAATAATGTTTGGAGTAATGATATTGGTAGTGTCGTGCATATTCTGATAAATGGCAACTCCTCCAGCTCGAACGTTTGATCGCTTATATTGTATTATGCAATTGAAATTTGGTATACTGATCGACTCTTCATTGCTAACCAGGTTTCATTTAAAAGTAAAACATTCGATTTTTGCATAGTTGGATCAATGAGATCAATGGAATGAGCATGGAGGCTTTGACAGTTAAAAGTATATATTGTCAACCCTCTCCTTTGATTAATAAAATCTAACAGATCATTGGTGATAGTTTGTAAGCGATTAAGCGAGAGTCTACGGAATTCTTCTTGAATACTATTTATAGCTGTGGATGCTCTTCGGCCATGATATAAAGTTTTATCATTGTCTTTTGTTGTAATGTACAAACCTTGAAGACTAGTCACCCGCGTCAATGCCACATACACTAATGACAGTTGATGTTTTTTATCATATTCATAAACAATCTCAGGGTATGTACTTCCCTGAGATTTATGAATCGTAGTTGCGCAAGCGCAAACTAAAGGTAGATGCGATAGTTTAACATTTATCGTTTTGTTGTTATTAAGTTGAATAGTTGCATATCTTCTTCCTATCGGTACAGCAGTTGTACTAATTTGATGAGAAGCTACATGTCCAGCGACTTTTTTCTTTATTTTTTGACCAATTTTTTGTGAGTCTGGGAAATCAAGCCATACAACATTCACATCTCCTTCATCATTAAATTCAAGATGAACTAATTTTCCATCAGCTCCATTTGCTAAGCCATGTGACACATAGATGTTTGTTGTAATCATATAAAAAACATTCGGCACAAATACGGTTTCATAAGGCAACCCTCCAGTATCAATGAGCGAACATTTTATATAATTTTTGACGTACAAAAGCTGTTTGTTCTGCTGAACTACAACCAACAAATACGTCTTTAGCAATTGAAGTAGTTTTATTATGAGCAGCACTTAAAATTCGGTTATTATATCTTGTGACAGCCTCGTTTGTATTGAATAATCTGATTCCATGTGGACATTCTACTTCGGCCTCTTGAGTTGTTACAAATCGCGATTCCAATAAAATTAATTCGCGATCGTCGAGTTGTTGACCATTCCCAATTTTTGTCAATATTGAAGAAAACTCTTGGTTTGCCTGCTGCATAACTTGATCTAATTCATAAAATTTGAATCCATGCCATAAAATAGGTCCAACAATTTTCTGCTTCTGCTGTTTGTAAATTGGAGTAGATCGTACTGGTGGTAACTGGCGTAGATCTCCAATTCAAAATAACATCTAAACCACCAAAATTAGTTTTGAAATCTCCAGTAATATGCTTCAATCTTGAGTCAATCTGAAGAAGTAATTCATCACCAATCATACTTATTTCATCAATGATTAACACTTTGACGTAGTTGAATAGTGCTCTATATTGATGAGCTACTTCAGTGCTTAGTGGAAGTAATCTCGACAAAGATATTTTAGGGCAGTATGTACGGTAGTTCCATCAATGGCAACCGCAGCTTTGCCTGTTGAAGCACAGGCGATGTACGAGTTACAGCATCCATCATTCTCATTATATCGATTATAAATTTCCATGATAAGTTTATCCCACTTGGACCCGTAAAAAATATTTGAAATGGACTACGGTTTGAGTTAATAGATTTGAAATGACATGTAGCAAGAGCTCTATTTGCTTATCATTTGCCATTCTCATCAATTCGTAAAACTCTATATTTGGCATTAAATTTTCTCGTTTTTTAGCGATAGGTCCAAGTTTATTAAGTACAGCTAGACGAAGATCACTATTCATATCGGAAAGAGGATTTTTATATAAATTTTGTAATGGATTTGGTTCAGATGCGATGTTAGCAACATCTTGTACTTCAGTTTCATCATTGAAACCATCTTCTCGGCATAAATTTCGAGAAATTTCAATTACTTTCTGGATATCCAAATTAGATTCAAATTCTTTTCGATTATTTAAAATTCATTTTCATTCCTATTATATATATCGATAAATTTCATTTCAGCGAGTATTACCGCATCTTCATTTCGGAAAGGAATATGTAACGTAACCATTTCACGTTTATATTCATTAAGATCTTGTCCCATATCAAAATTTCGGTATCGGATAACACATGGCTCTTTTCTTTTTGTGTAAATACCATCTGCTTTAATGGTGTAATTAGCAACAATCTGGGCAAGAGTAATATTTTCCAAATCTTCGTGTCGGCGTTCATATTTGTCAAACAATTTTCTTTCCAAATATTAGATGAATCTTCTCCTACGCCTATCGCGTCTAATTCTTTTTGTGTTTTTCTTATACGTTGACGATCACATGGCCACATAGTAGGAATAGTGGTGACAACAGTAAACACTTTGACATCGGTTCTCGCAAGAGATACCAAGCTGCCTCTTGACTTGTTATCTCAACACTATTGAGCATATTTACACCTATTTTCCTTGTAATTTCAACGACATCAAACTCTGGATGTTCATTCATAGTTTTAATAATCAATCGCTGAAGATGACTAATGCCTCTGTTAGTTTTATTGACATACTCTGCGACATAACTATACATGAATATTCTTCGGTAATGAATTGGATATCCATATTGGATTTGACAATGTTAAATATAAAGTGGTTAAACGGATTATGCCATTTTTCACATGGTTGACGCTTGACAAAAGTTCGTGGCCTCTTAATTCCAGCTCGAAGTATATTGTGATAATCATCATCTGAATTAATATTGTTACTCTTATAAAAAGAATCAATATAATGATAATCATTATTTTCCAAATTAATTCGGATATCTTTGTAGCGTTTAGCATAATTCTTGAAACCAGTTCCTCTTTCTGCATAGGTAATAAAATTGTAGTAGATCGACAAGGCATAAAAGGTGCTTCAAATCTGCAATGCTGAGGTTGATTCGCCACTATTTTCTTATAGCATGTAAATGTAAGTTTATGTCTTTGTAATTTAATGTTACCTGATGCTTCTAGAGATGAAACAGATATCAAGTAATCAATTAATGCGATAGAATCAATCTATTTTTATCAAGTGCATCCATTGGAGCATTAGCTAGCCACAATAGTATATGTGCATGTGGACTACCACGATGCTGGAACTCAATACGTTTAAAATAATGAACAACATAATATTTCCCAAATGTACTGAATTTTGGTGATTGAAAAAGATCATTAATACATTGACCAATTTGTTAAAATATATAGCACAAGTAACTGAATCCTCATTGACAAAAGTTGTTTTTTCAAGATAATGAAAAAGCTCGGCCATTTCTTCTGAAATAGTTTCACCGTTGTGTTTGAATTTGTAGATTTTTTGGAGCAGATCGTTCCAAACAATTTCATTGGAACTGACAGTAAGAAATATAGTCGGTTTTCCAAACTGTCTGATCATAGCAAAAATATCTTTTTTGCGATCCATCCAATACCATGTTGAATTTGGAATTGATTTAGAAACGCAAGATTGGTTTCAATACAATTATGAACGTACTGATCATCTTCTATTTGTTTCCGAGTAATTTTGGTATTTTTACCAACGTGTTTGAACGCAACTGAGAGAGAATCACGAACTCGCATCCTCATAATCTTCATCGCCATATATAATAAATGATACGGTGTAACTGCACGACGATCAGATCGTCTTAGCTCACTAGAAGCCATCATGAAAGAGGTTACTTTAACACCCCATCCCCCAAAATTACGGAACTGACCCAAGTAAATTGCGGGAAAGGAAAGTTCCTCTGCATGTTCATCAAATAATAAACTTTCAGGTACATTGTCTTCACCAGGTGCAATACGAAGTATTGTTTTTCATTCCACAATAATGTCTGCTGTTGAGTCGTAAAACTTTCTTCTATAGGAATGTTTCCCTGAAATCTTCTTGCTGAATTTCATCGTGAATTTGATTATCATTAAAGAATGACTCATCAACTTTAATATCGTACATAGTATACAATGGTGACGGAATTAAAAATTGTAGCCAACTTTTAAAGTACGCTTATTAACAATACTTTGTAAGTAGCTAGATCGATGAATTTTCTTACGTTTGATATGTACATTTATACAATAGTCATCATCAATATTCCTTGGAAAAGATTTAACCATATTATTAACTGAAACAGGAACATTAATTATTTGACCAAAATACCGTACTGGCCATTAACATGCCTCAATCTTCTGATTTGCATGAAAGGAATACGAGGTGAAATTAGTCTTTCAGAAACAAGATCTAAAGGTGGTAGATGTTGAGGTACATCTGGATATTTAAAACCATTGAATGTGGACATTAAAGGAATATTCTTCTTGTTTAGTGCTTACACGCATGTGTTGCAAAGCTTCGTATTTTTCACTGGTATATTAGGTATAATTTTTGTTAGAATTTCCTTAGGTTCAGGAGACGGCCTTTCAAATCATCTTGAAACCACAACCTGTCACATACTGAACATGGATATCCAAAAGGATTGTCTAGAATTTTTTTTTTTAATTCCTGATGAGCTCTTTTTAATCGTCAAAAATTACTATACGGCAAAGAAGTATCTACGTCTATTTCAATTTGTTCATCAATGGAGAGTATTAATAAACTGTTCCGGAGAATTGGAATGAATGTCTTGTCCGTCTGGTGGAGATAATTCCTGATCCATAATCGCGTCTTGATTTAATAAATCACCCTCCTGATCGTGTACAATGTCTTGAGTGGATAAAATATGTACATTTGGGGCATCAGATAATTGCTGAATAGTTTCTTGTGCTTGAAGCAGTTGGTTTGGCTCCATGTCTGCTAATAAAGTATTTTCTGATGTACGGTGATCATACAGCACAGGAGAATTAGCCATTGCACCTCAGCTTGTACAATTATAGAGTTGCGATTGTCGTGTGCTGAAGTAGATAAAAATGAGTCGTGTAAATTATACCATCGTGATCAGCAATACCAGTACTGGACACCGTTGAGACATCTGGTTGATTTGTACTAGCACTGGTGGTAGCTAACTGAAATGATGGTTCAAAAGTCCTTATTCGTGAATTTGAAGTTGACGGGATCGATAAAATCTCAGTCACGGATGATTCGTTTACTTGTGAAAGGTGACCTGGTGGTCTAGGGGTACGGTGTCAGACTTCTATGCTGGCGGCCGGGGTTCGATCCTCGGTCCCGGCACAGATTTATCTGATTTCCAAACCCTTCCTACACTCTGACAAGACATCTTGTGAATGTGTGGAATGCCAGGTCCCACCGTGGTTCGGATTCCACGTTAAACTGTAGGTCCTCATTTCATCTCACAATCACCCTACCATTACACATTAGCGTAAGTGCGTATAACCCGAACGGGTAGTAAGACGCTGGTACTAATAATAATAATAATAATACTTGTGAAAGCATTTTTTTTTCGCAGCCTATAAGCACGAGTACGTTCTGCTCCCGTTTTTTTTATTGGTTTTTTTACTGACAAGCCTTGCCGAATTTTTCAGCTTCCTTGGTAGCTTTCTTTCGATTGTAATAGTTTTTACACATTTCCGCATTTGTTTTACCCATCTTGAAAACTGAAATAGAAATTGAATAGTACCATTGATAGTCATCAAATCTAAACTAAAAGAATCTTAGATTGATGAATAAGATTTATTGTAGGAATTAGATATTAGAAATTAATAATAAATATCTAAAATTAAATTTAATAATATAGATATATATATATATATTTATTAAAAAAAAATTAGAAAATAATAAATATATATATGACATAATTTGTACTAAATATTATAAGATTCTTAATTTTAAATATTTATTATTGATTATTTAATATTTTAAAAGTAATTAATAAATTTAATAATAAATTCAAACATTGAATTAAGTTTATTCATTTTTTAAATATTTATTATTTTCTTAATTTAATATTCACTTTTCATTTTTATCAAAAAGTTTTCATTAAATTTGTTCATTTATTTTTATAAATATTTATTATTTATTCAATTTAATAATAAATATTAAAAATTAATATTTTAATTTGATGTTCGATTTAAATTTTGTTCATCACAATTTTTATTATAAATGTTTTATTAATTTTATTTCTTTATTTTGTAAATATTAAATAACCAATAATAAATATTTAACAATAATAATTTAATAATATTTAGTATTAATTATGTTAAATAATAATATTTTAATTTATATCAATAAATAATACATACGGATAGTTAACCTCAATTATATTGGAGCACTTGAAAAAGATCTATAAGCACAATTTTTTTCACTAATATTAACGAATAGTAAATAATATTAATCAAAATATTCAATTTAAATCACTACTGGGCCTGGATTCACCAAAGGGAGCAAATAGTTGCGCCAGCGCAAGTTTGAAATATGTTCCAAATCCCTATTCACTAAAAGGAGCAGGCGCAATTTGAGAGCAAAGTTGCGCCTTTTATTTGCCACCACTCAAGAGTAGGCGCAAATATTAAATCATGATTGTCACTTCAATAAATTTAAATCGGACATATTATTGTATTGGCTTAAAATACAATTAGTTACATAACTGTACTCCAATTAATAATGAATTAATTAAAATAACAAAACGTATGTCAAGCACCAAATTTTTTCTAATTTCCACAGTGGTAACAAAACAATTACGTAACTTTTATTGTTGGATTTTTACATTCAAACAACGCAATGGCATTTCTTGCAGTATTACAAAACAAAACTACAACTGTGTAATCTTCGATCTAGATCCAATGAGGTTTGTATTCCTCCAAGTCCAAAGACATCTCGTCACTAAATATGGCAGTTATTATAACTTTAAAATAAGTTTTAAAGTTTCTATAAACATTAATGTTTTATTAATGGAACTTAAACTTTAAACTAATAATATAAATAAATACAAAAAAAAATATTTTAATTTATATCAATAAATAATACATACGGATAGTTAACCTCAATTTATTGTAGCACTTGAAAAAGTCTATAAGCACATTTTTTTTCACAAATATTTACGAATAGTAAATATTATTAATCAAAATATTCAATTTAAATCACTACTGAATATAATTTATTAGCACATATATATTTTGCACTTGTATGAAACTAAAACACGTGTTGTGAATGTAGAAACTAGAAACATGTGGATACATATTATATATATGAAAACAGTGATCAGAGGCGACGAGCGTACCAACATGCGCGACTAACAGAGGTTCTATTTCTATTTTGTTGGTAGCTTCTTTTTTTCGAGACTTAATGAGCGGTTTAGCTTCAACCTGTTACTTTTGTGTTACAGTGATGCGCGCGCATCTTAAAATTTCACTCTCATCATTTTTTCATAACGCACCTAAAGAAGTATAACTTCAAAATTTGATTCAAATATATGTGAATATTTCAGTGACATTTTAAATGTTCCCTGAATTTATTACCTCTCCCACCATATCCTTCATCATTTTCAAGTTGTACATTTATGTATTATCTCTGTTAGGACTATGTATACATTTATAATAAAAATAAATTCTCAATTTCAAGGGATTTAGGGAACATCCTATAACCGTAGACCTACTAGAGGGAAATTAAAGAATCCATGTGAGCAAGCAATAATCGAGTGTTACAAACCTTAGTGAATAACGCTCATTTATTTATTGGTCGGCAACTGAACGAACAGCATATAAAACGTGCGTGCCGTGTCTGAGTTAATGGCTGGGGTCCTTTTATCAGATCGCACTAAGGAAATCTTCTATAGCGAAACTAACCGTACGTGGGACCACGGGTCGAACACATTAAGTTTCTATTATACTTTAAAGTATGCACCCAGCAAAAAGGATTTGAGGCTAATTGCAGATCATCTTGCACGCACGCCTAGAACCGTCAGAAGTGCTTACGTTTCAAAACACGCAAAACTTCTGCACGAGAAATACACAGTTTTTTTATATATATAATGGCGTCCAATGAGCTACCAACTCTTGTTTTAATTCAGAATGGAGAACATGGCGTACTTAGTTACAGAGGTAGGGAGGGTACAATCAATTCAAATTAAGTTAAAGAGTCTTCTTTATTAAAACAAATAATGATAGAAACTGCATTTGAGAAAATTTGGTTTGTTTGGTGAGGTTCTAGGGACTAGCCTTCCAAGATAATGAAACAGACTGGGTTTAACTAAGTGATTCAGTGATATCTACAAGCCTGGTTGCTAGAGATAATAAATAACTTTTACCCTGATTTATTTGGAAGAATGGATTAGAAAATTTAAACATATTTCTTTGAGGGCATTATTAATAATATTTTCATATAATTATTTGAAATAATTTACAGGTATTGAAAATAATTATAAATAGTGGCAGCTACTAATAAAATGACTTGATGTATGAAATTATGATTGTTTTAGTAATTTTAGTTAATACTAGATACTGTTACTGCTTACAAGATCTGAGTGTATCTGAAGCATTGGAAAACAATTGTAAAAATGTGTACCAAAGAAAAGTTGGAAATAACTTACTTTGCATTAATAAAAATCTGATTATAATAAGTGAAATACTGATCACTAGCATATTTCTGAATAAAAAATATATAAAATACTTAAGAGTGTACTGTACAGTACAGTGTACTGAGTCGGTATTAAACAATGGCCTCTCATATTCAAGTAAGTCTTGTAATATCAAGACCAACCCTACGAGATAAGTCCTAAAAATAAACAAGCGAAATTAAAGAAAGAAACAGATAAATGGAGGTTTTGAGAGAGGTAAGGAGGCATAACTGTCAAATAGCTGATAGGGACAATTGCAGCAGACCCGAAGATCAGGCATGTTGTACGGAACAACCTAATAACTACGGACGAATCTCTCTAGAACTGTCAATTAATAACGTCAAACCCTTCCTTCACCTCTGACAAGACATCTTGTGAATGTGGGGAATGCCAGGCCTCCACCGTGGTTCGGATTCCACGTTAAACTGTAGGTCCTTCATTTCATCTCACAATCACCCAACCATTACATATTAGCGTAAGTGCGTATACACCGAACGGGTAGTAAGACGCGGTGCTAATAATAATAATAATAATAATAACGTACACTCCGTTTAACCTGAAAAATATCAGTCCTACCTTGACGGGTTGAACTATGGTCATATCTTATTAGCTGTACCAGAGTGTAAAATGTCTGACTTGTCATGAACAATGTGTGTTAGAAGTTATTGGTACCATATCTTGAAAAAAAACAATAAGATGAATCCATAATATCTGCATTTATCCATACCAAAGTGATAAAGATGAGTATTTTAGAGAAAATTTAACGGTATTTGCATAGATAAGTGGTGGGAAATCCTTAAGGTGAAAAAACACATTCAGATCACACAGAAAAATTTCGACCTCATAGTCACCAGGAAACAAGGAAACAGGCAACAGAAAACAAGGCAACAGCAACAGAAATAAGGAACAGGCAACAGAAACAAGGCAACAGGCAACAGAAACAAGGCAACAGGAAACAGGAAACAAAGCAACAGGTAACAAGGTAACTGGCAAAGGAAACAAGGCAACAGGCAACAAGGTAACAGGAAACAGGAAACAAGGCAACAGGAAACAGGCAACAAGGTAACAGGAAACAGGAATCAGGCAACAGGAAACAGGAAACAAGGCAACAGGAAACACGGTAACAGGCAACAGGCAACAAGGCAACGGCAATAGAAAACAAGGCAACAGCAAACAAGGAAACAGGTACCTGATACCTCTATCCAAATGCCCCAATAAGGAAAGCTTAAAATACCAAATTAATATTACGCCATTAATTTATTTTAAAAGATAGAGCAATTCAACACAACTAAAAAACGTATTACAAATTATAGAAAAAAACAACAACGAGGAATTAAAAATTTTCAAACATTCTCTATAATTTCAGGATCAAGGCCGGGATTATCTGATTTAAAACAAGACTACGTTCGTACATATTTTAAGCGTTGTGTTACCAGTGAAGTGGTAGCACTAGTAAAAAGTAAACAACATTATTATGGCAAAATATCATGTGTAATGCCTCAGTAAGGAGGCTTACACAAATATATTCAAGGAGATAGAGGACTTAACGGAGTATTTTTTTTTTACTTCCACTACATATGTCATTACTAAAACAAAATGAGCAAGAGAAAGGATTTTGAAAATGATAGTAAGGGAGTGAAACGTGTCTGTAGGCTCGACAGCCCTTTTCACGAGGAATTATCCCTAGCTATCTGCTTTCAACCCCTCCTGAGCCCCCCCCCCCTTCCCTCCTAGTATTCTGCACTCTGCAAGTTAGCCTACCGCTCCGTGAGTCCGGATACTACAGTGGGATGACCGACTTCCGGACCCCCGACCTGGGTGCTTCCGCTCCACCCCCCAACCCCACCTCTCCATGATCCTCCCTAGTGAGCACCCCACTACCCCTAACCCCAATTCATCTGACCACTGTATTTAGCTCCCAAAACCTTGCCCTCTGGTGACTTATCACCTGTAATCCGACTCTAACCAGGGATAAATACGTGCTACCAACTGTATGTAAATAAAAGTTACATCCGTAGATATCCCCGAACAAAAAAGAGGATAAATGGTCCTCTTGCATGTTCATGTGTCAGTATTATTAAAACAAGTAACATATTAGGCACAGCTACCCAATATATATATATACTTTTAAAGAATATGCTATTTTATTTAAATCACGCTAAGAAAAAAATATAGATTTGGTAAATACTTATCTTTAATGTATGGATTCTAGTTTAAATACATTGAAAATTGACATTTTGGCATAGGAATCGAAGCCGGGACCTCTGGTTTATCTAATCCAGGTTGTAACACTGAGCTAACCGGGGTCATTCCATGCTCTACGTTGTCCTTCACTCAGAGTTTAAGGCAGATTCTGTGATAGACACGTGTATATAATAGGCTACTAAAAGCTATATATTATAGCCACCGGCGACTCAGTTGTGAATTTTTTCTGACATTGTACTGCACATTCCAGGCGAAAGAAGCTTTACTTTGTTTCATGAAGTAATGTGGCTAGTATTTTTCAAATAAATACAAGTCTCAACGAATTTTTACCTGCATTTCATAGTTAGATTAAATTTGAAAATTATATAATACATTAACTTGATATTTCCAGTAAGACTTTAGATTAAATATAGAGAGATTCAAAGTATTATGATTTTAACTCAATAATATGTTTTACATAATTTTGTTTAATGTTTAATAGTTAAGTTTAATTAAGTGAAAACATAAAATACTCTACCTACAATAATTCATTTTTAAAGAGAGAAATAAATATAAATATGGCCTTTGTTTTTGGGATGATAACTTTAATTAAATTTAAAAAAGGAATTTTGATTTTTTCCATATATATATATATATATGATATATATATATCAATTAACTTTATGAATATAAATCAATGTCGAAAATAATTTCAAAATAAAAAATTATTCAGCTAATATTATATTTTCAAACATAAAGTAAGGGTAAAAAGAGAGATTAACCTTTATGTAATACGCTTACATGCATATTTAATATAAAGTAGATTTCTTAACTATATATATAATGTATTCAGGTTTAATTAATACGAGTAAAACTCATAATACATAAATTAATAGTTTCGTGTTTTGCTATTTATGGTTGAGAAACCTTGTACTATATCCCATATGACAGGAATATATTTAATCTGCTCAGAAACCAAGTGTTTGGGAATATATTTGGTCCTAAAAGGGATGAAATAATGGAGAGTGGAGGATATGTCATAATGAAAAGAGACATACATTGTTAGGGTAATTAACTCTCACAAATGATGGTAGGCAGGACATGCGGCGCAAATGGAAGAATCTAGAACCTTGTTCAGAATATTGACTTGTAAACAAAAAGTTAAGACATTATTGAGACGATATATATGCCCTTGGGGAGAATAACATTTAATAATGGACCTGAAAGAGATAAGGTGTGATGAGGTGGATTGGTTTAAACTTGCTCAAAATAGTGTAGGGCCTAATGAGATAGATTGGATCTAACTAGCTCAAAATAGGGATAGGGTATAATGAGGTAGATTGGATTTTACTAACTCAAAATAAGGATAGGGTATAATGAGGTAGATTGAATTTAACTAACTCAAAATAGGGATAGGGTATAATGAGGTATTTGGATTTAACTAACTCAAAATAGGGATAGGGTATAATGAGGTAATTTGGATTTAACTAGCTTAAAGTAGGGATAGAGTGTAATTAAGTGTACTGGGTAAAACTTGCTCAAGATAGGGATTGGTGGCTTACCTTTTTAAATGTATAAATGAACTTTTAACCTCCTAGTGCAGTAAGTAAGTAACTCATATTTGAAAAATATGGCATATCATTTTTTTCATAGTATACAATACTTACAAGTACATAAACTTTGTCCATGATAAACTTGTTGTAGAAATATGTACTGTATATTATGGGTTTTTTTGGTAATGTTTTGTTATTATGGAATTTTAGGTCATATTTTCTTTATTTTTAATTTTTGTTTGCATTTATAGAATTTTTTAGTCATTTTTAGATATTTTAAGTTGTTTTCAGTCATTCATGTCGAATAGCTATACTTTTAAATAATATCAATATTTCAAAAATGCATACACTTATCCAGCACAAAGTTGTAATGAGAATATAATTTAGCCTATGCATGTTCTAATGTATTTGCTTCTATGATAGAAAGTATATAGAGCACAGGCTGTATATATATTTACATCTCCTGTATGGTTAAAAAATACACATTCCTAATAAGACACTATAACCAAATTGGAAATGTTTGAATTAGGAGAGTATTAGAGGTATTTTTAAATCAACAAAACATTTAGCGAAGCAAGAGCAAAGATTCTAAAGGCTTGATTTCATTGCTAATTTTTAGTTTACTTTTGAAACTCACTTTTTTTATTTAGTAGTATACTTTTATTACAACTTTTTGTTCATAATATAAAGTCATTTAAAAAAATGTAACTAATATTTTTATAATTCTTGGTTCACTATACAAGTATATATTTGATCATTTTTAGGTCAACAAAATACGGATTCTGAATATAATTTTAGATACAATTTAGAATGTAAACAAATCTTTTAAATAGCTGTGAAGTTTAACTATGATGTTGTAGGGCTAATGTTGGTTAGTACTTAAGTTGTCGAAAGAAAAAAAAAGTACAATTTATGAAATCACCGCAGTCCACAAATAAATGTTATTGAAGTAAAAAGTCATATTATATAGGATCAAAGAAGATGTCTTGATTTTTAAAATAAAATTAATTTTATCTAAACATATTTTGATTAAGTTTACATCCAACCAGTTTAAAATCTAAAGCTTCACAATAACAGAAATGTATCAACATAAATTCCTCTCGCCAAAGAAAATTTAAACAAATTTAGGTTTACTATAATCGTGACCAGAGATTCAAAGTCAAATTTGTATAATGCCGTTGCAGAAGTCGCTTATGCTTTAGTCTTAAAGATGTTGTGTCTACCAGTGAACTATAAACATAGCTAACTCTAACAAGAACTTAAACATAAATATTTAGAAGAGTATTAATTTGACAAATTAAATAAAACCTTATAAAAAGATAAAGTTTAATAATATCCTTTACTCACAGTAAATATATACTTTATATGAGGGACAAGAAAAAGCTTGTACAGTTAACTGTACAATTCATGACTGGTAAAGCATAGAAAACGGGAATAATATTTTAGTTATGGATGTAGCCATAACAAGTGTAATATAAGTACATTTTAAAAATTACACTTGCATACAGGAACTAACTAAACAAAGAACGTTAGGACTAGCACACCAATGCTCTATCACAAAGCTATCCAATCCAGGTATAATTCCACACTTAGGGTCATTTTTCACACATAGTTTAGGGCATAGTTTCTTAGTTATAACCCGCCTCTGTGGCGTAGTTGGCTAACGCGCTTGTCGTGTTGAGCCCGACTGCTGAGGACGGGGAGATCGAGGTTCGAATCTCGGTCGGGTGAACTGGGAGTGGTTTTTCCTAAATGGTTTTCCACTCTCCCTCCACGTAAATGCGGGTTCACTTCCTTTAATTCAACCTTCCCAATTCCCAATTCATTAGTGTAATTAGTACTTAAGCGTATAACCGGAACGGGTAGTAAGACGCGGTGCTAAATAATAATAATAATCTTAGTTATAGGATTCACAAGTCTTGTAGGCCTACAATTATTTATACGATCCTTGTCTTGTACTCCATGTTATTGGCTTTCATGTATAACCTGCATTGTAAAACGGCAGCAAAAAGCCGACTCTCAAGTCACTGGTGGCTGTGGTTACAATAAAAGTTGTTTGTTAGCCAATTATTTCCATACGCTCATCACAGACTCATTTTTATAATCTAAGAATACAATAGTTTGGAACAAGTTTTTTTTTAATGGTTTAATTACATTTCTATTAAATATTTGCTTATGTAAAAATAATTTATAACATACAATATTATTTATAGCACTTTCCAAATCTCATATCGAACAAAATTGTTCTAAGCCATTTATGAATTTTCAAATTTTCAAAATCACTTATCTGTAAGCTACATTTGCTTTTTAAGGAAATAATTTCAATCACAATCATACCTTGTCATGTGACCATATAAAATCTAAGTATCGAGTTTGAACAAAACCCATCAAACCATATCGGTAATAGCCTCAAATACAGATAAACGGACAGGAGACGGACAGAATTGATAGGTTGACTTATTTCATTTAGGGGTTACATGGCTCGTAATGATACATACGAATTTTGGGGTCGAGCATTTTCACAGTCGCACCACATTTTATATGAAAAAATATTATAAATATTAACTAAACAGACACGAAAATATTAGTGGTTTGGGGAATATAATGAAACAATAAACATGTGCTGAATGTAGATAAACGAAGGATAAAACTGGTAGGAAGAGAAGTAGATAATACTTAGCACCGTATCTTTCTACCCGTTCAGGCTACAGGATAGAAGTAGAAAATCGCGGTAAGACAAAATGAGGGGGAGAGGAATGATAGAGAACGCGACAGAAATTTGGCTCTAGATCATTAGCATTCACCCAAGTTTTAGTTATTTCCCCGCACATTGGGAAAGTAAAATAAGTCATTCACGTTGAGCAGTTCTGGCTGTGTTGGGACTATCCGTGGGCCCAATGGAAGAGAAGGGGGGATGGGAGAGTATTTTAGTTTTCCCAACACACAGCATGCGGGTGGCACTCTCTTTAAAAGCAAAGTTTGGTCCGACAATAACTCCCTCAACCCCTCACTCCAACCCTTGGAAACATGGTGCCTAACATAGACTAGCACTAACACCCCTGCGACAACACTCAGCAATATTCGCGTTTACTCCAAGTTGCAAGCGGCATCTCCTGTAACGCCCATGCAAGTTTCGCTTTAGTAAATGAGCTCACGAGATCCAAACAAATACAATCGTTATTATATCCTATGTAGTCGGGACCATACAACATCCCAAAGACCTTTAGTATCATTTATAGGATTACATATCTAGAAGGATGGACACAAGATAGGGATGAAAGAGACGAAAGAAAATATAATAGTTTTTACAATTTTTTAAAACAACTATTTTTTTTAAATATTGTTTCAGTAGAAACATTGAGATTAATTTTATTCACATGGTGCTTTAAACTGTTCTTGAATATCAGTTATAAGCATAGTGGCATTATCTAACAATGTTGGATATATTTTGCTAAGTAACTGAAAACACAAACAAAAAAAAAGTGACTTTTTCTTGCGTCCCTTAGAGCCCTAGCTTAAATGGTTCTATTGTATTCATAAAATATATTAACTATAGTTCGATGTATTTAAGATGGAATTTGTTTGACGATTATGAAACTAATACTACAATGTTTATTCTTTCATTTTCAGAGCTATATGATTTGCGGCTATTTGCACTATTTAATGTTTATTTGAATGCATATAAATTTAAGTTTAATTATGATATTAATCCATTAACTGTTTCAATTGATATAGTTTGCCCACTTCAATAAAGTTACAACCGTATACAATTAAGGAAAATCATAAGTGAATGATTTACTAAGTTTAAAATATTATGTAATTAAATTTAGATTTTATTTTAAATTCGTAATTAAATCTTTAGGGATTGCTACACGTGTACCCGCATCAAATTTTTATAGATTATTATAAAAAAAAAGACTATCAATAACAGTTATTTGATTTGGAAATAGATATGAGGTTCTACCAATAGTAATTTACAGCCATCACGTTAGATATTAAAACAGATTTTTCATATTAATAATTATTGTTACTATCATACAAAATTGAAACCATATTGGAAAAATCCTACTTACTGATGTTGTATATTGAAATAAAAAGTGCATCAAATAACTATGAAATTTTTAGGTCTACCAATATAAAACTGACACTTGAAAATATTTCCAAACTAATAAAGTATCCACTTCTACTTAGTTTTATTATTATTATTATTATTATTATTATTATTATTAGAAAATATCACAGCAACGATACATAATTTAGTAAACTAACGCCATTACTATTCAATAAAAATTTTGATGTTTATTATTGGTCTTTGATCACGTATATTTACGGACCATATTTTTCCTAAGTTTTTAACTAAGCTAGATTGAAAAATAGACTTTATAATTTTGTTCATTTAGGGTTGTTTGAAATGTATAATATTATGATTAAGGCAGAGCCAAATATGAAAACACATGTAAACTTTGTAGAATATTTCTCCCAATAAAATCCACTAAGTGTTTTGTCAGTGAATGAGTATACTTATCACTATGCTTAGTTATTAACTAGACTTTATGGCCGGATGGTCTAAGTTGTTAATCTGGTGTTTGACTAGACTGACGATGACAGGGAGATTGGAGTTGGAATCCAATATGGTCTACTGAAAGGGATTTATCAAAAAAAAATTACATTCTATAGAAGAATTAATCTAAGTCTTAAGGACTGAAACTTAATGTAAATCTACGAACGATTATTTCATTCGTAATTATTTTTTAAAAGTCGCTTGTATACGGGAATCAATCCCATGTCCAAGTGTAATCTTTTTCAAAATCCGTTAATACTATAACATAAAAATAATTTAAATCTCCATTTATTATTATTAGATGTTCTGTCTTACGGCAGGTCCATTCCTTTTGTCCGTGGAACTTATACCTCCAATGCGCCCTCTCTTCTTCATTCTATTTCAGCTACCATAATTGTCTTCTTTCCTTCAAGTCATCCAGTATTTGAATCCTCCTTCCTAAGCTCCTCTTTCCCTCAACCTTTCCTTCTATGACGTCATGCAGAAGACAGTTTCTCATAAGGATGAGTATTATTAGTTTTGCTTTGCGCTGAAGTATCACATCCAAAATGGATCTCTTCTCCCACACTCTTCATAGGACCTCTTTATTTGTCAGCTGATCTTCTCAAGTCTTCTCCAGCACCCCATTTAAAAGTTCACCAATTATTTATTTTCCATCTTCCTAGGAGTCCAAGTTTCCTCTCCATACAGAGCGATGCTCCTAATGTAACATTTCATCAGTTTATTCCTCTGTTCCAAATTCAACTTGCTGGACAGCAGTAACCTCTTCTTGTAGAAAGCTTCCTTGGCCATAGTTATACTTGGACTAGTTTCTTTAGTGCAGTAGGCATCCTTTGTGAACATACTTCCAAGGTACTTGAACTTCCCTTTGTGTTCCAACGGCTGGCTTTCAATTTTGATTATCTATGGATCTTTATTTTTTGAAATCACCACTAATTTTGACTTGTCAATGTTCATCCCCATGCAATATATTTTACCTATTTCCACTAGCCAGTCTATCACTTCCTAAAACTATTCTTTATTTCTGGAAAGCAATGCTATATCATCTGCATATTTTATTGTGTTGATGACGCGTCCTCCTATACTGAAATTGCCATGTCCCTTTAAGGCTTCCCTGTTCAGCCACTCGCCATACATGTTGAACAAACTGGGGGACAAACAGTATCTCTGTCTCACTATCTCTACGCTGTTTGTCTCTCAATCATTTGACCTCACCTACACTCGCTGACCCAAATACAGGTTTGCTAAAGCCTTCTGTCCCTCTAGTTAATGCCGATATTCTTGAGTACTTCCATAAGTTTTTTTTTCTCTTTCACTCTATCAAATGCCTTCTGCCAGTCAATGAATCTAATCTAGTAAATTTCTTCCTTGACTTCCATCACTCTTTCTGAAATTACTCTTTGCATCCCGATGGTATCTCGGCTACTTTTCCTTTTATGAATCCAAATTGGTCTCCTTCCATCACACTTTCTATTTTCTGTTCCATTCACCTGTTGAATATTCTTATCATGATCTTCCCCACATGAGAGATGAGGCTGATAGTCCTAAGGTCACTGCATTTCTTGACCTGCTTCTTCTTCTATAGAGCCATCATGGTTACAACTATAAATTTCTTGGGCTTTTCTCCTGTTTCGTAAATCCTATTTATAATTGTGGTGGGAACTATTAATAATTATTGTTTCCCAGCTCCTTCAGAAAGACAGCAGGTATGTCATCATCGCAAGTAGCTTCTCTTTTTTGCATGTCCTTTATGGCTCTCTCCACTTCACTATTTAAAATAATGGGTCCTTTGTCATCTTCCCATACATATTATTTTGCTTCAATCTCTAGGTTTCCTGGTTTAATTTCCTTGTCATACAGTACTTATATAAATCTTTACAAAATCATAAGAGACGTTTTATGATCCATCACCTTCTGATTCTATTCCTTCTGTTCACACACCTTTGTTCTCATCCACCCCCCCCCCCCCCCAGTTCCTTTGCTTTCTGCTACATGAGGTCATATCTTACTTTTCTTTTCATTTTAATAATCTTATCGCATGTTTTCTATATATAGTATTTCCTCACTTTCTCTGTTTCTCTCCTTAACTCGTTGTTTAGCCACATTTATTTTTCTTTGTTGGCTTTTTCATCTCTTACATTTTCTGAAGCATTTCATTGGTTACCCAGGGCCTTCGTGCAGTACTCTTCACCTTTTCAACAATGTCATTTAGCATCTTCAAAAAAATATTCTTAACACCATTTTAGTTTCCTTCCACAGTTGTCGTTTCAATTAGCTTTTGGTATATTGAATTTTTAACAATCTCACTCTTGATTCTTTATTTTTCCTAAGTTCAAACTTAGTCTTCTCTTGATCAATTTCCTGATCTTTTTCAATTTTATTTCAATACACGCCACCAGACTGTTGTGGTCCAAATCAATGTCGGCACCTGGAAATGTCTTCACATCCTTCACCCCATTTCTGTATCGCTATTTGACCAGGATGTAGTCTAGTTGGTACCTGCTAATGTCTCCTGGGCTCTTCCATATGTATAGTTTGGTCCTCCACCTCTAACCAGGTGTTTGTCACCACCAGGTCATTCCACTGGCAAAATTCTATAAGAATCTGCCATCTATTATATCTATCCCCCGATCCACATGGCCCTACGATCTTATGTTACCATCTTTCTCCGGCTACACTGTTCCAATCACCAATGTTGATGGTATTCACTTTCCATCTTCCTTCATATTTAATAAAAACTTCAATTTCACCGCACTTCGATTTCAGCCTTAACATCATCGTGGTCGATTGTTAACGTGAATACTTATACTATCAAAATATCTACAGGTTCAGTGTTTAGTTTCACAAACATTAATCTCTCACTATGACACATTACCTTAGTGACACTTTTCATCACTTCATTTTTCATAATTATTGCCACTCCTTTCCTTGCTCTTGAACCATCTAAATCATCAATTTCTCTGTGCCTCAAGTCGATCCTGATAACACTGTTGCCCGGTACTAGTCACGTAACCCGTGCAGGGGGACGTGATGTTCCCCCACTTCACTGGGTCTTTACAGAACTGAGCCGCCACCGACCCTATTGTGGCCGTTAAGCCACCACAACTTCGATGCCGTTGTCCACCCCTGCTATGTGGAGGCGTTCGTTAAGTTTCACCCATGTGGACTCACCCTTTGGTGTCCCATGGGTCAGGTTAAGGAGCATGTATGAGACCATGCTGCCTGATAGGTACCACATGTTTCTTCATGTCATGCATAGTACAATTAATTTTACAAGTAAAAGCATTATACAGCAATGCTTTTGTACTATATAAAAAATGGTTATTTATATTTAAATATTTGTACTAATGTCGTTAAATAATGGAGTTCAATTAAAGTAAAATCTTGTGGAAGCTATGCACTATCTAAATTAGGAAACTTACTACAAGTTTTGTTTTCTTTGTTTTATAGAGATAGGCACTTTTCTCTAAAATGACATGGTTACTCAAGAACCATTCGAGCACTATAGTGAAAATTATTTGGACTTATTTAAATAATGTTGGTTATAGCCATAATGACAATTAGTTAAAGCTTTAAAAATAATACAAAGTTATATCACACTCATATTTTTTAAAGATTCAATTACTCTAATTAATATGATGTTATACTTTAAACATATATTTTATTTTCTAAATTAGTTATTACCTAAAGTTATTATGTATATTTCTTCATCTAGATCAAATTCATGATTTTATTTATTTATATTTGGTTCATAGCTACACAAATATTTGAAAATTAAGACCCATTTCCTTTCATTAAGTCTTTTCTTAAAACACCGATGAGAAAATTAGGTCACTCAATACTATGATACTGCAAATTGTATGAGTAATAAAAATTTTAATAATACTTTAACACGTTTTTCAAGAAATTGGTTTTAGAGGTTTTTGCTAGTCAATTCTAATAGGTATTTAATATTTAAAAGTTAATAAACCCTTAATATCCAACGTAAAATTATAATGTAGGGACTATATATTTTATAATTATTTCTAGTAACACCAACATTTGAAAGTTAGAGCTCCACATGTGTAAATAAAGGAATGCCTCGTTAATATTTTTGTTTAGAAAATTGCAATCGTATGTGTTCATTACAAAGTTAAAGTAAAAGTTAGGTAAGGCTAAAGCTTTACGCTAAATGAAGTAGTTTGAGATGGTAAAAAGATAGCAAAGACTCCGCATCTACATATAAAAAAAGAAGTGCTAAGAGCTTTTTGAAAGCTTCCACACAAACATGCACAAGTCTTTAAAACAACAAGCTGTAAACACTGAAATATATACATTACCTAACAAGGAAATAAGCATAAGAAGAGTATAATGGTTGGGGTGAAAAGATGGGTTAAGGGTAGGAGAGGGGGCATCTGAGAGAGCGAATATTATTATAAACACAAAATACTCTTTCAGAACAACAAGGAGATAAACTACAACCAGGACTTAATTTTTCACTATTAAGGTCAGGTGACATGAAGAACGAGTTAAAGTCCCTGATTTTTATGGCAAAAACATGTTTAGTCAAAATGAATCAAATACTACATAGAAAGAAGTATTTATTTTGAATTTAATCTATAATTAGTATTTTAAATGTTTCTTGAATAGATGTCAAGGGCATTGCGTAATAATTTAACCAGAACTTTTCTTTCTTCTTAAAAAGATTCTGGCCAAATGCCGCTGTTTATTCTTCATTAAAGACTATATATATAATATATATTAAAAATAATAAATTAATATATTTACTATATATATATATATATATATTAAACATATATATACTATAATAATTAACAATTTTACACGGAAGCACTACTTTATTTATTTATTTTGGTCAAAAAATGTTTTTTTTTTTCTGTAAAATGCAAAATACGGATAATACGGAAAATGTAAAACATGGATTTTAAATCAACTTTACTTTAATTTCACCTTAGGGTTCATTAATATACAATCTAATGTTTATTTCACCTTATTTACTTTCCCTTCACCCCCATGTAACACTATGTAGACATTTATCCTAAGTCCCTTCATCCTGCAACATGTGTAACGTAACTATTCACATCAACTTAACTTAAGTTTTCAGGACAGTATTATTTGGAAGTGTACGCTATCTATAAGTATGTTTATTAATAGTAAAATATAATCAAATATATTATATTTTTATATTATAATTTAAGATGGGGATGTAGGAAATGGGAGAAACATTTGTTTTTGCAGTTTTTATATAAAAAAATGTTGGTCAAAATAAATCAAATATTGCTTGATACAAACATATAGCTAATACTTTTCACATAGTGAGATAAACGAATCTTGAATATTTGTTAGGATTATCCTAGAATTTAATGAAAACTTTCTTAAGTTAAATACTTGTTAGATAATACCGCTATGCTTATGAGAAATATTCAACAACTGTTGATGTAAGCTCGTGAAGAAATTGAAACTCTGTTTTTACTGAACAACATTTGATAATTTAAGGAAAATAAATGTTTTGCTATAAAAACAGTAAAATACCTGACCTTATTTGGCGTTCCCTTTATCCCCTACTTTTGTATAATATTTGTGTTTCATAACATTATGGCGTACTCTGCCCTTTCCCAGTGTAACTTTAGATCAGCCCTATTCACCCTATCAAATGAGACACGTGGCTTATGCTTATAACCTTATAAATAGCCTGTTCTTCCTGTAAGTTTGTGGATTTAGTGGTGTACCAATAGTGGCCAGTGACATAAACACATGGCCAGTGGCGGCTCCAAAAATGTTTGAAATGTGTAAGTTTTGTTATTATTGGAAAGAAGAAGATCATGAAAGAATGTGAAATAGGAAAATCTAAGGAAAACTATATACAAATTTTAAAATACCCCACCAATGTGTTTATCTAAAACTGAGTCACAGCTATTAAAAAAAAATTGGAAATGGCTGCTTGGCTGTTAGTGATATTACATTTAAGATGAGATTTCAAGTAAAATTTTATTTGTTTATGTTAAGATTATACCCATGCCACTTTATACAATGTAGCTCAAAATAAGCTAGATAGTAACATAGATTAAAAATCTATACAATATTAACTTTATTAATAGAGAAATACGCATCGTGTGGCAATTCAAAATAAAACAACTGGTCCGCTTATCCGACCTGTTTAGTTCTGGTTTAAATTTAGAACAGTGTAGTGGGGTGGTTTTTTCTATAAATATTTTTCCACTACTTCTACTTGCAAATGTAGGTACATTTATTCTATATAGCTTCTACCATATTCGGGTGGATATGAGAATAACCTGCACAAGAAAAGAAAATTGGCAACATTTGTTGAAAGTCAATGGCTTAAGTTCATGTATAATTTAGGTTTGTGATCATACAATTTTTGTTTGATTTTAAATCTGATCAGTTGTGAAATTTGAGTGATAAGCTTTTAGATAACTATTTTAGCCTTTTTTCATATATGTAAAATAAATCACTTTGAACACAATTTTAGGGAAACGTTAAAAACAAAACATACGCTTACATATAAAATTATCTATTCTTTGAACATTTTCCTTGGCAACAAACTTGATACTAATATGATTATAGATATAATATGAATCATATGTACTAACGCGTGTATACTAATACTTGAACTAAATGTTAGTCTCTTATATCCTGTTCTTTAAATTTAAAAATTACACCTGAATATTGGAACAGACTTAATAAGCCAATGCTCTTTCCTGTTAGCTATCCAGGAGTCGTCACGTGCCCATTCTCATTCTTCACTCATAGTTCAAGGCAGAGTCTGTAATGGACGTGTGGAAATGGTCAGCTGATATGATAAATTAAAGATCGTTGGCTATTAAATAAAGCATCGACCTTAGAATCAGTTAGGCTATATATTGCCATATATACAGTAAAATGTATACGAATGAGCATATTATGATGATGGATTGACTATATAACTATTATAGTTTTAAATAAAGTTTTAGCCGTATCTAAATATCTAAATATCACAGTATCGAGTGAAGATGGTATGAGATGCTAAGATCATTGGCGTACTTACCCAAAAGTCCCAGGTTTGATTTCCTTGTATAAGTGCCCTCCTCCATTTCAAAGTTTAAGATGTTTCGATATGACTATAACCACACTTAACAATTATATTACCTTGTATATTTAATCCATTATCATTTATTATGTTTTAGCTGTGATGGGGAGATTTTATTGTTTAGAGCCGATCTACGAGTACTGAAGCTGATCTTTAGTAAAATATTTCCAAATCACCTTCCTGGCAAATGAGGATATATTTCCTTAGCATCCTTCCTTACTAACTTTTATCCCATTATTGTAAATAGGTGAATAGCCAGGACGTTGAGGATCAATACCCAACAACGTGAAATTAAACAATTTTTAAGGAAAGTAATACTATTTACTTTATTTTACATTAAATAATCATTACTCATGAAATATAAAATCTAGGAATATCCATTATTTTAATTAATCAATCAAAAATGTTTACTTTTATACGGGTCTTAAAATACTGACTAGTAAAATTAGGGATTTTAAAATCCCAGAATTATTTTTTACATGCTCAACAATTATGGTAAATCACAGCTACAGTCCAATGTTCATAGGAAGGTCCTTATCCAAGAGCTTGAAAATATACTAATATACTTTTGTTCATTAAAACATGAATTCATGGGATCTGCACTTATCATTTTTTATATATTTTATACTTTATAGTAAAATAACACTAGTAAATTGTTATTTATTTTTGCCGAAAAGAATAGTTTATATTACAAGATAGATGATTTAAAAATATTTTATATGTAACTGATTTTTGAAAATTTGAAATTTTTACAAAATGGCAATGGCAATTTTTTAGTGTTTAGTTGAAGAGTATTTTGCTTTGATTAGCAATACAATCCTGTTTTATAAAAAAAGTTCCTTAGTCTAGTTTATTAAAATATATTTTTGAACATTCAGTTATAAGCAATAATATATTTTATGAGGAATTTGAAGGATTGTGTCGTATTAATTTGTTTTTAGTTTAAAATTTATTTCAACGTTTTTAATAAACACTATTATATTATTTAACACCTGTGAACTTACAATATTTAAAATCCACTTAAAACTATATATAAAATCAAAATAAATATTAATACAAAAATAATTTTCGGAACTAAGAATTGGGGTAGTCGTACATTAAAACACAATATCATAATAACTTTCACTTAGAAACATTTTACTCAATAACTGAACGGGTTTGCAATTAATTCATATTTCATTTGATGTGTCACATTCATATAATTTAATAACTAAATATTATCTAATCAATAGGAATCTGGTAAATTTAAAACCCAAGCTAAAACATAATAACCATGTAGAGCCAAATTTACAGATTATACATCACAAATATAATTGGGAAATTAACAAGAAATACTAATGAACTATGAGTCCAGATACTGTGTATGGATGCTATCATGAATATATCGTAGAGCGGCTATACGAGTAAACAATTTGTACTAAGGTATTAAACTATACTTTATGTCATGTGCTGGTGCTGAGGAATACCATTAAACAAAATACAAAATATATTATATTTATACCAAATTTACATATTTTACACAGCCTTTGATATAATCTTATAGCTTAAAGGGTTTCTGTTTTTTGCATCACATCATAATATCCACTTGTGTCATTCATATATTTACTCTAATGGACTAGAAAAAAATAAGGTAGAATTTAAGTTAGGCTTATACAAATACATGCATGGAGGGATACAGTTAGGGACTTTATGAAAAACCACCTCAGTACACTCGACCAGGATTCAAAAACGAATTTCCTCGTAGTCTGCAATTCAATATATTACAAGATTCATGCCTAACACAATTTTATCACAAAATAAATCATTAATAAACTAAGAAGCCTGCAAAGCTTGTAGGCTTATGGCTAATGTGGATAGGCTAGTGTGGATAGGCTAATGTTGACTAATGTGTATAACTCTCACTTACAATATCGATGTTCAAATATGAGTAAAATAATTGAGAGCCTGCATCCGTGGGCATGTTTGTTAAGGTGTGAACCTCTTCTGTCCTGATTCACCGATAAAGGAAAAGTAAGGGTTCTAATTTCTTACTGTGTTTGTAGTAATAGAAAAATTTCACAGGTCGGTAATTGCAATAAAATCTGCCCAATATTATTGTATTCCCTTCCTCTTTTATCAGAATAAGACCTCATTGAAATTCAATAGGATAAACTAAAGTAGGCTATTTCTTTAATAATGTAGTTCAAAAAAATAAAAAATTTCTCTGCACTTTTAGTTTTAACAGCTATTCTTAGTTATATTACAAAATAGTATTTAGTTACTATTAATAATAATCGAGTATATCTATGTTCTTATATAATATATAAGTAGTTAAATGGGAAAAAAGTCACTGCCCTTAACTTCGTGGAAATAAAGGCAATAGTATTAGCGTTGCAATTAAAAAACAAAATTGAAGAAACTCCAAGCCTCTAAATAGTTTGGCTTAATATGGGAGTGTGGGTATGAGAGTTAAGCTCAGTGTTTATTCCATTTTCATACCAAAACTTATTTAGCCCAAATAAATAAGATTTTATTCCAGTAGAAGGAGAGGGTTTAATTTTCTTCACATGTTGATATAAACAATGGTTGATATCAATCATGAACATAACGGAAATTAGATGAGAAATATTTTAAATGAACAGAAAAATATTTTCATTAAATTTCAGAATACCCTTGACAGATATTCAAGAACTGTTGAGGTACTATGGCAAGAAAATTAAACTATAAATATCTACAGAAGAAATACTCGATTTTATTTAACCAAAATTTGTTTTGATAAATACACTTCAAAAGTACGGCCCTTAGCTCACCTTGATTACCATCCCCACCTTAAGTGGGTCTCATTATAGATAATGTTCTTTTAAAATACTAAGTATTAAAACACATTTTATTTAAATCACTAGGAGGGAAAGGAAAAGACTTGATTTTATTATGACAGTGTGTACAAAGATATATCTGCAACACTTCAAGTGATAAATCACCCTTTCATCTTACTAATGTTCATTTAATTGCTTATCGCAGAGAGATCAGTTACTTTATTGTGAACCGAAAAGGGAAACACAGTCTTACATTATTCAGATTGACATGCTCACTTTTTTTCTTACCAAGTCCAACACTTTATTTCCTTCCCACTCGAACTGTCCCCACCCCCAACTACAATCAACCCGCTTTCCCTAACTCCGTGACGGCATTGTAAGTAGAAAACTTCATTATGGCACCAGCTCGAATATACTTCCGTAGCGCATTATGGCGAGTAAAAGTGGCCTGTTCAGGTCATCAGACAATCAACTGCCATTTATAACGATAACATTATTCTCAATTTTAGGAGGGAGTATTGGATGCATTTAAGCTTATTTACCAGTTTTATTAAAATCAATTAGCTATAGCTAAATCACTATTACGTTTTCCATTTCTTTATATTATAAATTAATCAGCATCTCTTTCTACTAATCCAGAATATCCGCATAATTATATTAACGGGGTAGGAATGATAAATGTAGTGTTTAGTGTAAGATTACCCGTATTTGCTTGGAGGGAGAATAAGAAACCATTTAGTATATCCTATCCCCAATACACCTTTTCCATATTCAAAACCCGATCCACCCATAGCCAACATATCAGTCTAGAAAAGTTGGACCCATAATCTGTGTGCCCAAAGATGCGGTTTGGACTTTTATACACCTATTTTTATGCCGAGAGGTTTACTAAGAAAATTTAAATGTATTTGGATTTAAAATAAATATATTTCTTTGTCAATTTTGGGCATTATATAGCTATAGGAAGACCCATTAAAGCAGAGATAAAGTTTAAGTTTTTATATATATATTTTTAAAGAAATGTTACCACATTAAACGATAGTATGTTTCCGTTGAGATCAAACCCGCTAGAATACACCCAATCTAGATATGAGCCCTTAACCATTGTTCAGGTTTCATTTCCCGGTTATAAGGGTGTTTTATAAAGAGTTTACACTTCTCCTTCCACGCTAATCTGGGTAAATTCAATCGAAATGTCTACCTTACTCATCCATACTCCACTAACTTGATTAGCCTATGAGCCGAACGTGTAGTAATACATGGTGAAAAAACCAAAATAGGCCTACGTAATAAAAATGAATGTTGACAAATAAAGGCGTAGAAAAAAGTGTATATATATATGTATATAGTCACCACGTAGAACACACGGATTGTTAATTTAGACATTTCTGTGATCAAAATATATTTGACATGTTTAATGAGTTTAAATATAAAAATAATAATTGCATTAACGACATTATAGTGGGGAAATTAGGAAAATAATACAGTCGGGAATTGCATGCTTTAATTTTTTCAGTAATTTATTAATATCTCGCCTAATTTCTAGGCATGTAAAACAATAGAATATACAAAACAATAGTTTAACGAATTATTTTCTTTTTAAATATGGTCTCTCAACTTATATTGTGAAAATTAATTCAGGGTGTTTGAAAGCCAGGAACTTTGGATATATTTAGTCAAATATCAGATGAGGATAATCGGTACTGGATTAGTTTACATAATTGTGAGTTACATACCTTGTACGCATCACAAGATATTGTTAGGCTAATCAAGTATCGTAGATAATAGTATGCAGACCATTCTGCTCGAATGGAAGAATTTAGAACCATGGCAAACCCCTTGGGAAGACCCAGACGTAGATGAGAAGATAATATTAAAATGGACCTGAAAGATGTACAGTGTAATAAGTTGGACTATATATAGGTACTTACTTACTTTTTAATTGGTTTTATTAGTTTTATAAAAACAAATTTTAAATAAAATACTTTTATTTTTATTAGCACTACAACCATACATGGGTAAGTTATTTCGTACCACAAATAGTGGTAAAACATGAAATAATATATTCAATTTTTTTCTAAACTATCCATCCCGATGATATAATATACATGGTATATATGTATATATATATATTATATAATCAAACAAATAGTTTATAATCTATAGTATAAAACTCACGCCGTATCTGTCTGGTTTTCTTTCATAGGTTTTTTATACTTCCCGCTGAGATAGAACTTTGAAATTCTACATGGAGTTATCTGGGAGCCATAGAATGATAATAAAAATCCTAAACGTAAAAAATAAGAAAATAGACTGAATCTGTAGTCCAAAAATATCCCCATAAGTACCATATGGTCAAAAATATAAACTTTGTCTTATCACTATTAAATTCTATTTTTAAGGGTTTTTCACACTGCCAAAAGCAATCTTGTTTTAATATTTTCGAAATTAAACACAGATGACCCTAAATAAATAGCGAGATAATATAAAACAATTGAAAAATGGTATTTCCTATTTAATTTTATAGAAATTTTATATTTGGAGATTTATATGGCCAGGAAAAAGTATTCCGTCGTTGGTTTTTCTAAATTAAAACAACTGATCCTCAATTAATAAACAAATTAATGATACGGGGCTTTAGAGGAGGCATATAGTTATGAAAAACCCTTTTTTGGAATTATAAAATAAATTTGACGGGAATGTAGAGGAAACACCTATAAATTATCAATATATACACATTTAGGTGGCCGTGGGCTATATCATGGTATTCATATGTTCAGATAGACTGCTGAAGACGGGGAGATTGTGGTTTGATCCCTGTTGGGTGCATTAAAGGGTGGTTTTTCCTTCAATGACCTTCTCCTTTCCCTTCGTGCAAATGTGTATGCACATCTTCTAAATTGAACCTTCCTAATCCTTAAAATATTAGATTAATTAATAAATAAGCGTGTAATCATTTGGCTACTAAGAATACATGCTAAAAAAGATATATATTTTTTTAGTATGTATTCTTAGTAGCCATATGATTACACGCTTATTTATTAATTAATCTAAATATATATTATACGTACACATATTTACATGCTGCTATATATATGCTAGGGGCAACTGGCTCGTTTTTCTCCTTAGGCAGAAATTTCTTAGTAAGGGTGCCAGAGTCTCTACCCCTTTATTAGCTGCAACCGGTGCAGCATCACGTACCTTGTAACGCACCCATAACGGGAAATGGGTGCACAGAGTGTGGTTTAATTTGCACAAATGGTGGAAGGGAGGGGAAGGACCCTCGAACTGGTAGCTAGTCATTTATTACGTGAGATTAATGATACTGTAGTATCAGCTCCCGCCACCAGAACGAGTGACTAGTATCCCAACTTGATAAAAAGCAGAAAGGGGATGTCTCCTCTACTCTCTCCTCTCTGTCGTAATGGCACCCTACCACTTTGTCGTACGCCCTCTTGATGGATATGATAACCTACCTTTGATTAGGATGTGCTTGTTAATCATATTGTTTACCGATTTTATTTTAACCCGCCTCGTTGGCATAGTTAATTAACGCGCTAGTGTTTTGTTGGGCTATACTGTTGAGGACGGGGAGATCGAGGTTTTAATCTCAGTAGGGTGAACTAGGGGTGGTTTTCCTAATTAGTTTTTCCACTCTCTTTAAATTCAAATGTGATGGCCTTCCTCTAAATTTACCAATTCCCAGCCCATTAGCGTAATAAGTATTTAAGCGTATAGCACGAACGGGTAGTAAGACACGGTGATAGATAGAAAAAATTATTTAACTATACATATCATCTTTGTTTATGTTTTTTGCAATACATTTTTCTAGCCTCAAAGAATATTCACCTTTAATTACACTGATGGTATAGGGAGGAAGAATGTATAATATAATAGCAAATATATTTACATTTGACTGTAGGAAGAGTGGCGAACAATTGACGGTAAATCATTTCGTCAGTATTCAAACCCTTATCTCACTATCACTGAAAACAAGCCTAGACAATTTAGACGTGTAGTTCACGTGCCAACTAACACACGTCAAAATTTGTTTTAGCTAGCTATTAAGTTACTCACTAAGTAAGAATTATTGACGTGCGTGTATCAGTATGATGGCTATTACACTGGATATCATTACTGAGGGAACTGCATGATTATTATTAGGAAACAGCGTTGTCATTCTCTCGTTTTTGGTCGGTCAATTTCCCCGCAAATATAGGACGAATTTTGCTACGCTGGTTAGTCGATGCTGCCAGTAGCTCCTTATCCTTCCAGCAAACTACCTTCGGACATAACTGAGAGGGAGAATATTTGACAACAGTTAACTGAGAAATAGTTGAGGACAGAAAGACTTACAAAAAAAATCTGTCAATATTTATTACATTTTATAGTATAATTGTAGTATAATTTTAAATGTCTTGATAGTATCAATTAGAAGCAACATATATTAGTCATATGATTTAACGTATGAATATATTAACTATATTAAAATATCTATATTGCTTATTGCATCTGTCAGATACTCCTCTTCCTACCAAAATAATACTATAAAACCTTAATCGTAAAAGCTTTGTAATTTGTCTTCATCGTTGTGAGGAAAATATTAGTAAATGAGTATGAAGACAACATCATGAATGACCTGTCTCAGTGGCATCTTGCTCTAAGGCAAAGTGGTCCATTGTATTTCATCCTAAGGGCCAAATCTGATTATCAGTTGGTACCACGTGCCAAATATATATTTATTAATCTTATAAATTGAATATAGGACTGCAAATAAATCTTAATAACCAATTAATTCAATATTTATAATATATGTATTTTATTTTTTGTTTTTAGAACAAATTAAATTTTACTTAAAAAAGTATATTAATATTCCAAAAATTTATTTTGAAATATGCACACACACACACACACACACACTTTAACAATACATCTTACCATTATCCTAACTAATATTATAAATGCGAATGTGAGTTTGTTTGTTTGATTGTTTGTTTGTTACGATTTCACGCCTAAACTACTCGACCAATCATCATGAAATTTTGCATACACGTTGTCATGGGTACAGAAAAGGACATAAGATACCTTTCATCCAGAAAAAAAAGTACTTTTACCTAGGGATACAGACAAGAACATAGGGTACCTTTCATAAAAAAAATGACTGTTCCCGAGGGATAGAAAAAAATAACATTTAGACGGTCGTCCGGCATAACAACTCGGCCTACCGATATGAACATGAATTGCAATATGATTCCTGGAGTACAGAAAACGGGACCTGCGGTATCCCGGAAGGAAATCTGATATCCCGAATTAAAATCTGTTCTTGATTTATTTTAGGCACATCTATCTTAAAATGATTAAAAATAGTTACATTCAGTTAATTAAACTCTGTCGGTTCACCGCGTTATGGTAAATGACAAAATTGTCGTAAGAAGTTTGGTATTATACTGTGATGAACTCAAATAAAAATAATATTTTTACCAAAGTTCCTTTAACGTTTATTACTATAAATACTCGATAGATGGCACGGTATTGATTTGTACTATTTAATGTACTAAGATTTAATTACTCCCAAAATTCGATAGATGGCGCTGAGCATATTTTAAAACGCGGTATCGTTTTGTATTATCTATGGCTATTTTAAACTCATAATTGTGAAGTTTGGAGAAAGGGAAGAAAGGGAGTTGGGGGACCGTATCGATGGGAAATAATAATATATGTTTGCATTTCATTTGTTTACAAACATTGGTTAGTTAGCGTTTATTCATCTGTGTTAGGTCCTATTTTAATAATATTGTAATTGTTTTACGTTTTCAGTTTATATTGTTCCTTTATTTCCTTGAGCAATAGTTTATCATTTATTATTTTTAGGTTAGTTATCTTACTTCTAATTCTATTTTTTTACCTTTAAGGCAATAGTTTGTTTGTTTTAATCTTTAGGTTAGGTATTTTTTTTTTTCTTTTTGAAATGCCTCGCAAACGTAATTATATCTTATTCAGGAACTCATCGCAGCTAAAATTGCTCGATCCCAATAATCCTCCATTTATGTTGAATTAAGGAGGCAAGAACAAGCGGAGCGACAAGTTGCCTTCAGAGCTGATGAGACACCTTCTCAAAGCCAGGAAAGACTGGAGGACCAAGCCATCACCAGGCTTCTATGAGAGCAGCTGAGTAGCCCCTTCAAACACAATTGCGTTTGAAGGAACAAGCCGAACGCCAAAGAGCTCTGAAAGCTACTGAAACGCTCCTTCAAACGCAGATCCGTTTAGATTTACAAGTTGAACGCCAAGCTACTTTGGGAGCAACTGAGATGCCTCATCAAACGCAGCACCGTTTGAATGAACAAACTGAACGCCAGAGAGCTTTGAGATCTACTGAGACGCCTCATCAAACGCAGCACCGTTTGAATGAACAAACTGAACGTCAGAGAGTTTTGAGAGCTACTGAGATGCCTCAACAAACGCAGCTCCGTTTAGATGCGCAAGCTGAACGCCAGTGAGATTTGAGAGCTACTGAGAATCCTTATCAAACGCAGCTCCATTTAGATGAGCAAGCTGAACGCCAGAGAACTTTGAGAGCTACTGAGACACTTCGTCAAACGTAGCTCCGTTTAGATGAGCAAGCTGAACGCCAGGGAGATTTTAGAGCTACTGAGACTCCTTATCAAACGCAGCTCCATTTAGATGAGCAAGCTGAACGCCAGGGAGATTTAAGAGCTACTGAGACTCCTTATCAAACGCAGCTCCTTTTATATGGGCAAGATTAACGCCAAAGAGATTTGAGAGCTACTGAGACGCCCCTTCAAACGCAGCTCCATTTAGATGAGCAAGCTGAACGCCAGAGAGATTTGAGAACTACTGAGACTCCTTATCAAACGCAGCTCCATTTAGATGAGAAAGATGAACGCCAGAGAGCTTTGAGATCTACTGAGAAGCCTTATCAAACGCAGTTCCTTTTAGATGAGCAAGATGAACGCCAGAGAGCTTTGAGAACTACTGAGACGCCCCTTCAAACGCAGCTCCGTTTAGAAGAACAAGCCCAGCGGCAGGCAGCCATTAGAGTAACAGAAACTACACAACATTCGCAGGCGAGAAGAATCGTTCATGCAGAAATGCAAACCGAACGCCAAAGAACTTTTATGTGTAACAGATGGTCCGTATTTAATAATTCTGAATTTGAATACGATCCTTTAATTGATTACAAAAATCATACTTTACTGTTGTTGGTTTGATGAATAAAAAATGCCAGTTTTGTGATGCTTTAAAATGGAAAGATGAGACCGCAGGGATGTGTTGTTCTAATGGCAAAGTTTCCCTTCCTTTACTTGGTGAACCAGAACAACCTCTGAAAACTCTATATTTATATGATGCAAATGAATCAAGGTGCTTTTTAAATAGAATTAGAAAGTATAACTCATGCTTTCAAATGACATATTTTGGAGTAGATAAGGAGATAAGAATGCCCGGGTTTTCGCCAACCTTTACCGTACAAGGCTGGGCCTGCCGTAACTTCATGTGCCTTATATTTTAGCTTTATATTAGGATAAGCACAACAGCCCGTCCCCAATGATTAATTCATCACTGTGAATGGGTAAACCCACATTTCATTTTTGATAAATTTTTCAATGAATCAATGAATTGAACCTGGAACCCTTATTTCAGTAGACAGACATGCTACGAACTGATCTAAGGTGCTTGACTACATTCTCTAGTAATTATTTATTAAAAAATTTTTCACGGAAAGATCACAGTCAAGTTTACTGTGAGATAGATGCTTTTTGCACAGATCGTGTAGGTGTTTGTGTAAACTCCTAAGCCAGATTAAATTCACAGTATGATACACATCAGAAGCTCACTGACTCGATCACGGTGAGTAACTCAAGGCTAACTACTACATAATTTATACACACAACAACTCACTATCAATCTTAAGCGGAAGTATCTCGCACTTTTTATCACCAATCAATTATTGACCTACTCACATTGTTGGTTTAACAAGTCACTCTTGTGTTAGACTGGATTTCTGGTGAAATAAATCTGTACTCGAATCCAAAATAGGTGTACTTGAAGGTTTTATTCTAAATTACTTATCACTTTTCTTCCACACAAATTCAGGTATACCCACGCTATTAGCCACCAGGGGATATAATTCCTACTAGATATACTGAGGGTTTTTATTTCTAAATTATTTTAACTTATTTGACTCGCAAATATGATTAAATCCTCTCGTAACCATACCTTTGTCATACCTATTAAATTGTCGTGACCAATATTTAATATATAATATAATATATATTATATAATATTATATAATATATCTATATAATATATTATATAATATATCTATATAATATATTATATAATATATATGATATATTATATAATATATATAATATATTATAATAATATATATAATATTATATAATATAGATATATTATATAATATATTATATAGATATATTATATAATATATTATATAATATATTATATAGATATATTATATAGATATATTATATAATATATTATATAGATATATTATATAATATATTATATAGATATATTATTTTATATAAAATATATGATATAAAAAATATATATAATATATATATATATATATAAATAATTTTATCCCGAAGGCGGATTTACATTCTGCGAAAAAAATCTGCTGCTTTCTCTCTAATTTATATATTACTAAGGGTTATATTATTTGTATGGATTAAAAGGAACCCTTAAAATGGTTGAAACTATACTCACTTAAAGAAAAATTAAATTTATAAACACCCATTTTGTTGGCCGCATGGTCTAAGGCACTACAATCGAAGTAGATTAAATTGCAGTTGACGGAAGATTGAGGTTCGAATTTCAGTCAGGTTTACTAAGGTTTTTTTTTTTCAAAATGGTTTACCACTCTCTATCCACGCAAATGTGGTACATTTCATCTAACTATAACGTTCATAATCCCTAAAACCATTATTGTAATTATTACATAAGCGTATAGCCCGAACAGTAGAAAGATGCAGTGCTAAGAAAAACAAAATTATTACTTATGTATAATATTCAGGGTTGCAACTATTTGCCTACAATATAATCTCCTGTCTTTGTCAGGGTCTCACCAAGTAGCTCCCATTTTTCCAGACATTTCATATTGAAGTATAGAGAGATTGAAGTGATATTTTTTTTAATATTCTGTGTTTATTTTCTACTCACCTCGTTTTACTATCTGTCCGGGATATATGTATTTTATTTATGCTAGTGTAATAGGGATGCTGTAGGTAAAATTTTAGATTAGATTTATTTGCACTTGCGTACGGGGAGATTGAGATACCATTAGTAAATCCTCATTCATTACACCTGGTTAGAACCTAGTAAGAACCTGGTATTAAAACTCATCTCCCAACCATTGAGATGAGAATGTATTTTCCTGACCTTTAGACAACATGACCACAGATGTGAGTAGTTTTATGTAAAGGTGACTTGTTTTGATACATATAAATGGTGTTTAAAATAGGGTGACCTAAGCTTGGTGGGGAAATGTGGCGTACACAACCGGGCAAGATCCTGCAGGAGAATCCTCGGAGACAGAATTGACCTACAAACCTTCATCTCCTTTTAGATAAATCCCAACAGTCTCCGAGAAGGAAACATTCTGTAATTTCATGGATTTCAGCGTCGCCCGCAGCCCACCACTTAAATTACGGCCTACCCCTAACATCCTAGGCTACTCATGATTGGGTAATGTGTTCAGACTGGCCAGGAATCAACCAAGATATGCTTAAAAGTATCGGGTGGGGTAACTCATCCCATTTGACATCAACACGCCACTCGATACAGACGCTGGGCACATTGAAGAAATAATCTAGATTACAACGGAGTTGGTAATAATCTCTAAGGATCTCTACTAAGGGAATGTCTTACGGGGACTCTGACAGCCTGGGTCCAACCTCCCCTACTCCAAGTAGCAGCGCCACCAAACTCAAAGTTCCTAGCTCTATTCATCCTAGAAGACAGGGTAGCCACAATCAAAACGCTACATCCACTTGAACTGCCATTACTGAATGTCGATGATGCCACAATTATTTGATTTGGACTGGAGCTCAAGGCAAAGCTACTGGAAATCTCCTCTTGCAGGGATTAACACCTAGTCAGACTTATACTAACACTAATGACCGACGACCAGACCCTGAGCGACTAGGTCAAGTGGACACTAGCTTATTGAGTTAACCTCCTCTACAGGGATCACATATCATCATAAGCGAAAACTCTACAAGTGACAGGAGTCGGGCCGGCCATATTCGGCGTATCCCACCAAGGCTACGCCCAGACTCCAATCTCAGTGGTTCAATATGTGATTCAACAATCAAACATCGGTTCTCCGTCACAGGCACCAAGAGGCAAAGGCATCTTCAGGCCCACTAAGTGGTGGCCTTAACTTCAACAAGATTTACAGTAAAACATTAACTTTCTGAACATGTAATGTCCCTAGATATTTGGGATTCCCTGAGAATCAATTTAACAGATTAATTGATTCTGATTCAGTGAACTAATGTTTACTTGTACTACGTGCGATGGCTTGTATTTATTTAAATAAAGGTACTAACTTTGGATAAGACCCTCTTTTGTTTTCAGATGTCCTCAAGACATTCCCAGCATTGTAACGTTGAGATAAATAGTATACATTGTGGGTAGGAGCTGAGTTTGGGACTTAGTTGGAGACAGAAGAAGGGAAGATGACTTCCCTATACCAACCCACTACCAAGTTACCTTCCCCATTCATGAATCCTTCCCAGCCACCACTATTCATTAAGTTTAGTTCTGATCTAAATACTGGGAAGGTCCAAGAGGTCAGCTGCAAATGAGAGAGGGGTCTGGGAATAAGGTTACCCCATTACTATATCTATACAGCAAACATGTACTAAACGTAAGAAATTATATTGGTTACGACAAAATTATTAATATGTTCTTCATATATTACGTTCTCTCTCAAGGCTGCGATCATATTAAGTCTGGAAATCTGGTCCTCCAGGTTCAGTTCTGAAGATACCCGGAAAACAGAAAGGGAGATCTTGGAGTGCTGAGACGTTATAAAAGTAAAGAAAGCCTTCTAAAGAATGGGTTAAGGAAGACAGATCCCTGCCCCTGGAACAAACCATGTATTAATTAAATATTATCTACGCCTGGCCTGTTTCCGGTTGGGTGGAAGTGATTTTAGGTCCAAAGAAGAGTGCCTAGTGCGGCTGCCACTCTTTTTCTGATTTCTGTCCTGGCATGTCACAGACTAGTCCAAAATTCCAATGAGTCTGGTGTTAGGCCTGCGATGGACCAAGGTGTGACGTTTGAGTATACGAATGTACAATTATCGGGGTGACTTTGCCAACAACCGGTGGTCCGGTGCTCATCGAAGAGGAGATGGAGGGCGAGGTGTCTGTTGTTGCGGTAGATATTGGTTGAGACTGGTCCCTGCCACTGAAGGTTAAAGGATATACACTGCAGGTATCCTATGATTATCTGCTTACTATGTTGTTAGCATGTGGTAGGAAATGGATGCAAAAGTTTGCATTCTTGTGGGTGGCGTCTATCAGTTAAAGTTTCTGGAGTTTAGAATGCAATGTGAAACTAATTTATGAGACTGTGCATGTGGTGGCTATTCTTTAATTTCTCAGGATTTATGACGAGTTTTAGAGAAATAATAGTGGTCCCAATCTTGGTTTGGTCCAAAAAGAGTAAGTTGCTCAGATAACCACTACCCCTTACTGATGGGAGTGGCCACTATATATTGGTAAAGACCTCTTTTGTGAAATCTTCTGAAGGATGATTTGTGATATTGACTGGTGGGTAAAGCAGTCTTTCTTGCCTCAGTACATGACACCAGTGAACTTCCGTGTGAGGGTGGACAGATGTGTCTGTTGGAACCCACTATTTAGGCCAATCTTCACTAGAAAGTCTCCAAACACGATGCTCCAAAGTATTCGGCCCACCGGCTGCAAGAAGAGGGCTTGTGTGTGAATAAAGTGTGTTAGTTTTGAGAAGTAGTGGATATTTATGATTCCACCGTTGCTTTTTGGGATCAAGAACACCGGGAGAGTACCCACACATCGCTCTTCCATTAGTTGACTGGTAGTGAACTAGTCTGTGATGACGGTGTCCATTATTGGTTTGGGTTAAGTGGCCCGAAAGTAGTGTGGATCCTTTGCTGGCCTTGGAAGGATGATGTCTTGTAAACCGTGGTTCAAACAGATCGTCACCCCTGTTGTTGTCAAAGAAGGAACAGCCTTAGAACTATACTGGCAGTCCCGGTTGAGTGCGTAAGCCAGGGAATCAACGTCAGTGATAGCAAACTGGGCAGGAAATCAACTGACTAGAAATGGAGAGATAGGTGTCAGAGGGAGGGTCCTCAATCACCAGTGGCTTGACGTCAATTAGTTCCAAATTTCTTGGAGGCGGTGTATCTGTGATATTAAATGATTATGGGATTTCCCAGTCAACTTAATTGATCCCGCGATTGGTGACCAGGTCCACCAGATCATCCACTGGTGTATGTATGGTGACATAAGCACCCACCTCGGAAGCAAGGCTTACAAAGTGCTGCATACGTTCCTCCACCGTGGGTCATGGCTGGTCTAATGTTGGCTAGGCTGGGTCGATTAACACTTCATGGGGACTCAAGAAAGCAGAAATGATGGTCTGTTTATACGCACACGCCATGGGGAACCCGGTCCATATGGTAGAGCTGAGAACAGCACGTCGTTGATGAATCCAATCTCGAGATCCTGGAGGTATAAATCATCTGAGACAGCTGGAGGTGGGTTGTCCACAGCATCCAAGAGAGTCGCTTGAAATCTCAAGTCTTCATCCTGGAGGGTGGTGAACAGGGTATCAGACTTCAGGCACCCTATTAAGTGAAACTTGTTATGGTGATTACCTTCTGTCTCTAATGTTGATACTCTTGAAGGTTATTGTTTACCTTCCACAATCACGACTGAGTCGGAGGCTGATTAGGGACTGAACAACTACTTCTACCATCAAGAGAAGTTACAGGTGAACCTAAATTTGAGACCACTTATGGCCCACTGTGTGGAAAGTGTATTTGGTAATTATATGACGTTGCACAGGGGAAGCACAAATGTACTAATCGTACATCCTTTCCATAGAGGATTTTTCCATGTCATGATTATATGAACTGATGTTTATGGTAAATACGAGCATGTGGAAACTCTTAAAATTAATTTAAGCACAACTAACCAAACCCTGGTGACCGGTGGGATGATTACCCTTCAAGGAAAAATACCCGTGGTGCCAGTTGGGGATAGAACCTGAGAACCCAAGTATCGTAGCCAGGTACACTGAAGTTACACCATGAGACCAGTTGTAAGTAAATAAAGTAAATATATGAAGTGGTTACGTACCGCAATTTTTAAATGGGGCTGATGGTAAAAAAGTATAGGTTTCGACTAAGTGTGCTTAGCTCTATAGTTCACTTTATATTTTATTTAAAGGGCTACTATTAAGAAAACCCAGTGTATCTCACACTCAAACATTTTCTACAGTAGCCCCATGACTTCATTGGTGCTGACTGACAGCTCACAACTGACAGCTGACGGCTTTGAAAAGTTACCAGACCAAATTATTTATCCCTACGCCGAACCATATGATCTGCAAAAACATGTGTTTAGCAGCTGTCACTTCTGACAGTTAAAATTTAGGTCTATAACTAAATGTTGACTGTCTGCTGTGAGCTGTCAGCCAGCACCAAAAAGCCATGGGGCTACTGTAGTAGTTTTAAAGTTTCTTTAATGATATGCGCTTTCCTTGCTATATTACAATGATTACCCTTTTCCCGACTTTCCATGTATTTCTAAGTACGTGGAAACCCTAAAATTTACTAAATCTGTCCTACACCTCCAAAAGTTCATAGATTTCTTATGTGTATGAAATAAAATCAAAAGTTTTTAAATATGTGACATAAAATTTAACGTCAAAAACAACTGTTAAGCTTCACCTTTTTTTGCCACAAACCCGGCTATTTAATATAATTTTCTATCACTAATGGATTAATGGTATTACTGTCTGTTGATAAAAATATATATATTGTCTTTGTTGGTTTTGTACATGATGTGTTGAACAGTGGCGTCTATAATAAATATTATCCCTATAATTAATTATAGACCATTTTATACAACAAAGATAAACATGATTTATTATACTGTTCACACAAATAAATCAAATAATGTAAGTTAATCACTGAAATGGGGGTTCTTCTATACAATTTATTTGGAGGAAAAAATTAAATCACTTGATGGCTATTCAAATACCTTAAAATTATCCCTTTTTCAATGACTCAATGACATTGACAGACAAATTTCCTACTATTGTATTTTTTTTTTAGCGAAGGTACCTGGATTCTATAGCCTTTATTTCCCTTTTCTTGAGAAACTTTATAAAGATAAAATTGAAAAGAAACTGAAAAAATTACAATTTAGCTTAGTTCATGTCAAATAAAAAATCATCAAATAATGTAGTGTTTTTATACAGAAACTTAGAGAATTATTAGCCCTAGATAATAATATTTATACTTCAGTTTAAATCTACAGGTAGAAATGGGAATGTAAGCCGTGACAATATTGACTTGCTTGGACAAAGGTCCTGGAGTAGAGTTATGGGAATAATTTTGGTTTTAAAACTATGTTAAGATATCCGCTTCATTGATCAATTGACCTAGGACCTAAGGCGTTACTCTCGCAATAGATTGATCCCCACCTCGTTGGCCGAATATCCAAAAGCGTTACTTTCGCAATAGATTGATCTCCACTTTGGTGGCCGAATATCCAAAAGCGTTACTTTCGCAAGAGACTGGCTACCTATCACGGGGAGATTTGGATTCAATCCCAAAGTGGTGTACTGATGGGGGGGGGGGGGGGGGGTTTCCTAAATGGTTTTCCAAGCTCCACCCACGCTAATGCAGGCACGCCCCCTTTAAATTAAACATTCCCTATTCATATAATATTAGATTAATTATTATAAAATTGTACAGCCCAAATTTGTAGTAACACACGATGCTTCAAAAAATAAAGAAGTGTTTGTTTGCCGATGACGGATAGATCAGGATTCTAATTCCGATCCGATGTCTTAATGATGGTGTCATGATCAACTGCAGTTACTCGCAATATAAGCTTTACTGGAGGTATGAAATAAAGCAAGACGTGCTAAATAGCCCTGTTGATGTCAATCGCAACATAATTGGCTAGCTAGAACACGTGGTTTCTTCATTAACTTGCACTTCCCGTGAAAGTTTTCATCTGGAAAACATTTAGGTTAAGTGCACATTAAATATAAGTTAAGTTAACTGTATCGTCTTGGCTTCCATTTAATAACACGAGGAGAACAATTTATGTTAAATTACATTAAGTGAGTGTTAATATAACGTTAAGTTGATCATGATTCTGAAATGAGGTTTGATTTTCTTTAGTAGTTTCCCACTATACCATCACGAAAATGTGGGCTTACTAACTCTGAATACTAGTCCCTAATACATAAGCGTAATTAAATATTTATTTGTAGCCCTGGGTATTAGAACGCAGCATCAAGATAAACACGATTCAATTGTATATCCATAAAGGTTAATTACCAGTTTAATTATCCTCAAATAACACTTACTAATCTAAAGACACAGGGTTGACCAGTTGGACTTTATGAAAGTTTATTGGCAGTTACCGGGACCTTGTATGAAATAGTACTTTTGAATCTTTTCCCCCACCCTTCAGTCCATCAGGGCCAGTATTCGAGACTCAGCATTCCAATTTAAAAATAGAAATGCAAATCAAGTTAATTTATTCATTTAATTGTTTTATTATATTGTTAAAAAAAGTAATTTAAACGTTTTATAACTCACACAAGCTATCTCCCGATTCTCAGCATAATACACCGCTGTTAATAGGGTATTTTGTGTTTATATCTATGTTAGACGCATATGGGATTATGCTAAACTCGTTCTTAATCGCTGTGGCTTTCACATCCTCTCTCTCTCTCTCTCTCTACACTAATGCAGGTACTGCTAACAAACCAATTGAACTTGAATGTGGTCGAGTTATAGAGAGGTGGGATTTAGAAACCAATATAGAGAACTCGTGATTTGAACTCAGATCACAACAGATTTTATCATCAGCGTGGCATGAAAGTGATAATACTATGAACGAAAAGTTTATCTAAAATATATTAATTTCAAAATTATATCATTAGTATGTATTGCTACCATCTGATAACTTAACTCAGTTGGTAGCGTGTTTATTTACTGAGCTAAGGGTTCATTTCCTGGCATGGCTGAAACATTTATGACTGGTGAAATGTTGGTTTACCATTTAACAGTGTTGAATTAACGGCAAGAGACTGGATGTTGTGTCTGTCCTAGTCTTAAGTTAGATTATAAGGTATATGAAGCTACGAACGGCCTAGCAAGCCGGTAGTGGAAAATATGTGGCCACAGGCTGGACATAGTAATTAATGTTTAAAAAAAAGTAGAATGTGTATTGTTATCACTAATTTAACCCATTCTCTCGGTCATATTAACTGAAAGGACTACCCAAATATTTACACAAACAATTATGGTAGATTATGGATGAAGTATACCCCAAAACAGAGTGATTAATCCAAAATCTACCATAATTATTTGTGTAAATATTCTAGATCTTTCCTAGACCTAACCTTTCCGGTGAACAAGATGGAACTAGAAGTAAGTCTATGTTTCCATACCAACCAATCTTTCTTTTTTTTTTTTACTAGATTGAATGTAATAATCTTCACTTAGGCTGGAAAGTAAGGGTGGAAGAAATTCCAATTAACTGTATCACTCATTTTAATACCCGCATATAGAGAAGAATATTAACAATAATTATTATCTCATATAATAAAAAATATGTTTTATAAAAAGAGAAGGAACCAAGCATTCCATGAAAATAATATCCTTTGCTTTGTCTAGTGTACCAACCCCCGGGTTTCAACGTATTGACACTCTCTTGATTTATCATTCGCGTCAAGCTTGGTTTATCTTTTGATCGAGGGATCAGTGAGGAGGGGTGAAGGGGAAGTAAGGGGAGAAGTAATAAGTTATGCTGTTTAACGGATGCTTTGTACATAATCGAACGATATCAGTGGTTGATGTTGGCTTTGTATGACGGTAGCGACGTCGACAGACGTGTTCATTTATCATTCACGATCCACGATAAAATAAAATAAAAAATCACCTCCACCTCCCAAAAAAAATGTATTTCCATGTTAAAAGAATTGAAAGGAAGAAGATAAAGAAGGGGAAAAATATAAATGAAGTTTTGTAAGCGTCGACATGGACAATTTTTGGAATTATATTGTTATATTGCTATACTGTTAGTATAATATTATTTTTAAGGATATACTGTTGATTTGTTGAAGAAACCTTTAACATTGAACTATTTCACTATGCTAAAAACATTATGTCTCCTACATATAGCCTAATTAATAACCATTATTATACATAAGATCGTATAGTTTTTGTATTACCTACTTTTAGATCATTATACTAATATATCCTTCTATATAATTTGTTGACGTATTTAATTAAGATGTTTTGACTACCTGTCTTGATACCTTTCTCGTATGTATTGGTTTAAACGGGAAATTTGTTTAATTTTAACAACCCTTTTATCTACAAAGAAGAACTCATTGTTTTAATCAAATATCTTTTGGAGCCTGGTTTGAGGGTCACGTTAAAAAACTACTGATTTTTTATATAAAAATGTACATACTGTCGACGTGCCACGTTCCTTATCTATGTTGTTTTAATTCCTCTCCTTATATAGTGCTGCTAATCATGGCTGGGTAATTATATGTTTTGGAGATTACGCCATCATCAGGTCTTCAGATCAGTACTAGGATATTATTCCCAATGTTAACACAGTGCAATGGCTCCAATCTAGTTAATTGTCATTTTACTTATCAGATAACCTATAACCCGCTACTACTCAAAACATTTTATCATCACAGATTATTATTTACTTGTTTCAGATAATTGTATAATTTCAAAACATTACTATTGTAACAATCTCAATGATAATTTTCTATATTTACTGTACCTGTTTTAATTGACCTAGTTCATAATAAATTAGGGTTTTCTTTGAATCAATTATCTTCATTTATTTTTTATTTTATCTTGTTTAATTGACCAAAGAAGTTGTACCAATCAATTTAAGTAATTGTAACATCCAAGTACGTTCCTTATTATATACATTTATATTTCTACTTACTACAAATCTAACAAATATTACTGAAATTACGAATACTTAGTTCAAAATAAAATTTGAACTATTAAATAGTTCCTAAGTTACAAAATAACCCTTTTAACCTGATTGTGTTTCATTGTTATTAAATATAAATTTAAAAAATATAAAACTCATTTAGTTTCTTTGTTGTTAATTGAGGTATTCAAATAAAATAATGTTCTAATAATTTAACTATGATGAAGTAAATAGTATATACTAAAATCTGTGTTTTTTGTTCCATATATACATATAACATATAATTTAGGCTGTGATTTACATAGCATGTTGCAGGTAATATTGGGTGATTTATTTACATTAGAGTAACTTGATATTTCAACTGTGACCAATACTTTATATTAATATTGTGCTTTGTTCCTTATATTATTTCATTGACTAAATTAGAACTAAGTAGTTATGTTGGTCCTAGGCTCACAGCAGGACTAGAGCACGACTACTTAGAGGCTGTTTGTGGTGATGAGCTTAATTAAGAAGGAATGGATTTTAAGTATCCTAGAAGATTTAAGATATCGGGTTCTTATTTATACGTTGAGCTTGTAACCAGATAGGGGTATTTGTAAAATATAGTAAAAATTTAATGAAATACTACTGTAAGGGTAACGAGTTGACTAGTTGGCTCCCAATAATATAAACTGACATTTTCATTTAAGATTTTCTTTTATTTGTATATTTAATCATATATATATATATATATATATATATGTATATATACTTATAAATAAGAATATCCTACAGAAAGTAGGAGTGATACCGGTATTGGATTATAGAGGCTGACCAGCTGAGATGGTTAGGACATGTTGCGAGGATATAAGGAGAAAGATTTGCGGTGCAATGTTGGAGTTTGGAGCCTGGAGGGAAGAAAACAAGAGATATACCAAGGAAGCTATGGAGATATGGTGAGGAGGAAGTCCTCAAGATGGAAGTGATGCCAAACATTCGGTAGCTAAGAGAGGTGGGAGCAATGACTGAACTGGAGGAGGATGCTGGTTTCACTGACAGGTGCAAACCAAACTGGGAGCTGAAGAAGAAGTATTCTTAATCATTCTAAGGTTTTAAAATATTCACATACACATATTCATATACACATAAAATAAGCCTATACTAAACAAAACCACATATTAAATTATATCTATTTAGGGATTTAATTTGACGTATATTAAGACCTTAACATTGAAAATGAGAACTTTTTAATGCCAGCAGTAAGCTTACAATGAGTATTTACTAATGCACAGAGAAATAATAAATTAATATATATATATGTATATATATATATATTTTTAGCTAGTATAAAAGTTTGTGTCCTCAACAAAATCCCTTTGACTTTAAACATTGATCTAAAATATAGGCATAATTTACCCACGGTTTGAAACAAAGATTAGAGGTTGTATCATTATAGTTTATGAAAACATTGAAATATACTCATTATTTTATAAGTAGAACAGAAATTTATTGTTATTACCCTGCAGGTATGATTCCAGACTTAGATGTGAATTTTTACATATTTATTGCATTTATTTAATTTATTTGCCAAAGTTAAGGAAGATTTCCTTGTTTTACACTTAACCAAAATAATGTAACAACCAAACAATATTTATAATACAAATATAATAACTATAATTTAATATTATGTAGATTTAACAGTAAGATGACCTTCATTCGTTCCTTTATTAATTAATACATTCATTCCAATACACATAAAGTATACTAGTAGTGTTATATACATATAGATTACATGCATGAAGAACTAGTTTAGTTTGAAGACATTATTTAGTTTTAGGGAAATTTGAATGCAGCCAGCACAGTCAATATTCATAAATATAAAACCATATATTTTGACTGAAACCAAAATACAAACACTGGTCGTAGCCTGCTCCTAACTTAAACCGTCGCACACGTATATATAAGTTAGAATACTTGACCAAAAATCTCTCGAGTACATATTGAACTTTTTCTTAAACCATAGCATTTGTTCACTATCAATATCATTATACATTTATAACTGATTCTCTGACCATTTATATCAGATATTGGTCAGGACCGGAATAATGTATACGTGTTTACGGTCCAATATGATGCTCGCTTAGACCATTAGCCCACGAAACTAGTATACATATAACTGGTGGTTGACATCCATTACTTATTGAAAACTACATTTCTACTGATTAATGTGATCATAACTTTATACAACCCTTCACGAACTAGTTGAATACAAAATAATAGAATAAATGATGCTTTTATTAGGAATAAATTGTGTTATAATTTACAAGAGAACATTATTTCAATGTATTTAAAACCAGGTTAATATATAGAGGTATGTTTGGTTATAAATTTACTACTATCCAAGAACAATGAAATTAAAGCATAATAAATACAACTTTATAATAATTATAAGTATATTTCTTTTAAAGTTCCCACTTTGGTTCTATGATATTATTTAAAATAATTTATTTATATTTAATGAATTATATTTGCGTATGTAAGGATTACCTGATTAATATTTTCTTTTGCATACAAATAGGAAAAATGTTGTCACAGGTCAGGAATATAGCACTAACCTCATATCACTGGCCAACACACTCATATTGTCTTACCAATGAGCCCTCTAATGTGGCTTTAGAATTATTAGTAATTTACAATGTCTAGTCATAATTAGGGCTAGGATTTTGATGACCTAAAAATTTCTATAAGCTCCCTATTAAACCTGAATTTATGACCCATTTTTTAAAAATGCTCTTTAAAACTAAACAAATGGCCAAAACGATATTTTGTTACTTTGCTAAAATAAGTCTTATAAAAGAGGAAAAACCTTAGAATGTAATTGCACGTTCGGTTTCTGTGCCCAACCTAAAGTTTTTACTGTGTCAATAAAAAATATTCCATATAAAATAAAACATGGAAAAGACAAAAAAAAAAAATCAACTAACATTTTCTGATAGTTTAGTTTGTCAAACTTACGAGGGTCTTATTTCAACAGTCCAGAATTGTAGAGCACACCAAATATCATGTGCAGATTTTCAAAAGCGAGTTATTTTCTATTATATGATAACAATGTTTTAAATAGAGAGAAGCTTTTTTCCACTTCTACTGACACCACAGGAGCATACTTTAAATAAACTATGTCGCTTTGTTCAAATTCTTCTGAAATTTCACCGAGAGAAATGTTTTTCTGTGATAGCACATCTGCAACTAAGCACAGTGTTACATATCCTTATTTTTTTAACTTTGTTCAATTTTCTTATGCACAGGATTTCCTACTTTTCCAGTCACAATAGTTAGGTCATTCACAACTTTATTTTTCAAATCTATTTGATCCACTAATAATACTGCTAATTCCTCCAAAGCAGTAATGACACTAGGTAGATATCTAAAATTAGACTTTCTGTAGGAAAACTTACCTGCAATTTCAAGATCAGAAAGCAGTTCCTGCGCAACTTTAATTGAGGTTTCTTTATTTCTGAGAAATGATTCGATAATATTTCACAACTTGAAAGTTCTCACAGTAATAGTTGCAGGCTTCAATCCAAGTCCCCTATCTTGTTAAAATGAGAGCTAGCAGCAAAGGAACATTCGGAGCCTCCGAATTGAATGATACCACTCAAGATGGTGCCTTCAAGAAAACTTACTTCACGCATCCAATCATCAAGTAAACTTCGATTAATTGCCCTCGTATCAGAAATTCTGTAACAGGCATGTGCTACACGTGCTAAGTGAACAATTTTATAGTAGAGCACTCTTAGAGTATTAGCAGGCTTTATCATGTAAGGTTCAGCATCAGTCACAAAGAGCAGGACATTGTCGTGTTGGATGCTCTAGGGTCATATTAATCTCAAAGCCCTATCAAAGAGTTTGCTTACCGTAGAAAAATCACTTTTTATAAATTTTCACAATTGACGAGAAAATGTTTGACAGGGCCATATTCTTCCATTGTACCTACCACAACGTTATCTACATACCATCCTAGAGATACATTTGTCTCATCCATAGACACCCATATTTTCTTTTCTGCCACTTTATCACCTATCTTATTCGTAGTGTTCTCATAGCAATGGCTGATATAATTTTTTCTTAGTGTGTAGGAGTCCAGCAAATTCTTCCCAGTGTGATTTTCTAAAAAGTCTTCCGATTTCAGACTAACTTGCTCAAGTCAATATCGGCACAAATGAAGGCTTCACACAGTCCTTCGTAAAATGAAGAATGTTTTGAAGACTCGCTGGTTTGGCCAAGGAGCATTTTCTGTTTTTTATTCTAATCCTGGAATCGCTGATGACCTCGTTTATGTTTTTCTCTCTTGACATGCTGATGCACAGTACATTTTTTCCCCGCGGTAACGCTCACCTCACAGATTTGAAATATAGTATCTCTCCATTGGTAGAGAATACTTTTTTGCCATATTCAGAAACGAAATGTTATACTTTTATTGAGGCCCTTTCTTTAACTTTAGACACGTGATGTTAAACCTTATATAAACAACACGTGCAGCTTCCAAAATATGTAGAGAGATAATGAGCGCCCGTAATCTGCAGAACTTGCTCAGACTGGTTTAGACGTGTTCAATTTCAGCACCACTATGCTAGAGGGGAGGGAAAGATAAGTTAGCTATCCAGTTATCACTGGCTTGAAGGAAGAGACAGGACAGCTCTGGGAGGAGTCTAACTGCCAATTTGACACCAACGTTTGCTATGATATGAGCAGAGATGTTCATGACTCAAAATTAATAACATTCTTAAAATGACCGAAGTACCTTTAAAAATACATTATTCCCTTAAAAACACGGAAAACTACAAAATAATGCCTGAACAAAGCTACTTGAATCAGCAAAGTGACTTATGAAACACATTGGTATACACTTGAACAACGTTCAAGTTTTGAAACAAAAAAGAATGAAGAAAAATCATCAAAATTCTAGGCTAAGTAATAATACTTGTGTAGTTATACTAAATTTCAAATCAATGCCATAAAATAAAAAATAAAATTTGCATTCACGTATAATTATTATTTATATAAGATCAGGAATTTACTGATCTTCATCAAACATCGATACAAATTGGTTTTATTTAGTTCGTGATCACCCATGATTTTTACCCAATGTTTAGATTTTGGATGGACATAGGAATTCCATAATATATTAATTAAGTAGCTTGAATTTTGAAATACAATATAGTAAATATTTTATACTAATTAGTTTAACTTATCAAGGTCATACATTTTCTTTTTTATAGAGTGGGATGGATGATTAACTTTCATATTACAAAATTTAATGCACCTAGGCTACAATGAAACAATTTGATTTCTCTTAACGTTCCCAATTTTTTTGGCTCGCATTAGAAGCCACACAGAGCCCACTATAAAATTGGTTCTATTACCAGTACGTTATTAAAGAGAAACTAATCTCTCGATCTTAAACAATGTTCAATTTCTTTAAAATAAGGCAGTACAGAAGTATTAATTATAAATCCACATAATAAAGTAAAATGTCAACAATAGTGAGTGGAATGACAACATTATTTAGATATGACTCGATTATTCTAAAAGGACAAACACAATACGTGTTATATATTAAAGAAAAGTGATGATGAGAATAAAAAATATCGGGAAGAAAGTGTAAATAAAAACAAATAATACATAAAAAAATTTTTTTTAATACTTCCCTTGGTGGTTGCAGTTGATGCCACGTAGATCATGAATGTTGACAAGGGGGGCTGTGGATAAGGTGGATGATGGGGGGCTATGGGAACAAAACCCCACAAGGTATAATAAGAGAGAAATAGGGAGATTCTGTCAGGGCAAGGTGGTACGACTACACGAAACAAATAAGCGACGAATATAATGAAAGCAAACAATGGCTCAGAAGAATGTCTCCAAAAGATAGGAGAGTGGCAGCACTGTGCATAAAAGCCATAGAAAGATGGTGGGGATGTAATGAGAAAGAGGGTGTTTAACTTGTGATGCGGGTTAGCAACTTGTGGTACAAGGGCCCTACAAACATTATTTAGTCTTAGTAAAGTCTGTTTGTCTAACTTTGATCCTTTAGAATTTACAAAGTCACCCGCCTCGCAAACATATTTTGTTCCCTTGTCCAGTATATCCTTTGGTATAAGTGCCAATACTTTGTTAGTATATAATCATTTCCTCTTAACACTAATACTCATTAATTAATCATTTTGTTTTCATGTTTTTACTTCCACGTGTCTACTATTTACACTCCAGTATCAGGTCAGTTTCAAAACAAGCATAGTTAATATAATAAAATGTAATATTAGGTTTGCATTATAATAGCATACTTAAATGTATCTTTTAAAGGTTTAATAAATTAGTTACCGTCTAAAGTAAAATAAATATATAAAAAGAGAAATTTATGAAATTACATTTACCCACATGAAGACACTAATGAAACATATTATTCAAATAAAATGTTCGTATACATTTTTCAATAATGATAGCTACTTTTTACTAAGATACTTTAAATTAGAAAATTATTGTATCCATAATTGTATTCCTATACTTTAAATGAGTAAAAAATTAATACTTTTATCTTGATATTTGAATTAGTTAGACTATTCATAATTTTACTTCTAAAATTGAAATGATTAAGGTGTCAATAATTCTATTCTGATACTTGAAAATTGTAAGTTGTCAATACTTTCATTCTGACAGATGAATTGAGTAAATTGTCAATAAATTTATTCAGATACTTGAAATGATTAAGTTGTTGATAATTTTCTTCTGATATCTGAAATAGGTTAGGTGTCATTAACTATATTCTGATACTTGAAATGAGTAAGGTGTCATTAATTCTATTCTGATTCTTTAAATGATTAACGTGTCAATAATTTTATTCCTATAATTGAAATGAGTAAGGTGTCAATAATTTTATTTTGATTCTTGAAATGATTAAGGTGTCAATAACTTTATTCTGATATTTGAATTGATTAATATATCAATAATTTTATTCTGATACTTGAAATGAGTAAAGTATCATTAATTCTACTATGATTCTTGAAAAGTTGTCCATAATTTTATTTTTAAATTTGAAATGATTAAGGTGTTTATATTTTTATTGTTATAATTGAAATTATTACAGTATCATTAATTTTATTCTGATTCTTGAAATGATTAAAGTGTCAATAATTCTATTCTGATTCTTGAAATGAGTAAGGTGTCAATTTTATTCTGATACATAAAATAAGTAAGGTGTCATAAATTCCCTTGAAATTAATTTCTTACAAAATTTTAAAAGCCATTCCCGAAAGATTTGGAAATTAAAAATAATTCATATATAAACTAACCTTAATTTGTGAGTAGGTGTCAAAATAAAAACAATATCTCGAGACATAACATATAAATATAATGTTTTAGCAAAATCTATCAAACCGTTTCAGATAATTATGTGGTCAGGAACAGAAAGACAGGCAGACACGAGGCAGACTTATTTGTAAGATACACATTTTATTAGGGTTTGGACACACATCAAATTAAATATTCATCATAATCTCGAGTTCAAATGTTTTCTAGGTATACAACATTTTCGCTTGATATGATAAAGTGAAAATTCGCAATGCATATACTAAGTTTAAAATATGGCGTTGAAACTAAATATACCATTCTTTAAAACAAAAAGATCTTACAGAGATTTATTTTTGAAGCTCTAATCACTGTATTTTCTTTGACTTTAATAAAATAATTATATTTTATAGCCATTTACTTATAGTTAATATTACAAACAGTAACTTGAAAAATATTTTAATATCTCATCATAAATACAAACATGATTAAATACTATTTGAAATTTATATATTCGTGGTTTAGTGTTCGTTGTTACACATACATACACACACACACACACATGTCGCACCTTTTACTGTAACACACATGTCCAGCCAATACTACTGTACCACTATAACCTTCTTCTCTACTGAAAGCCAAGCTAGCAGTTTGAATTTAATGTTTTCCAATTTCCAATTTAAAATCTGAAACAATAACCGTTATCAAAAGAGAAGTAAGTTCTTCAAACGATGGAAAAACAAAATGAGTAGGGGTTGGGTAGAAAGAGGGGGAGGGGAGGAAGGGGGTGAACAAGAAAATAAAGAAGAGAAAAAATCAAGGAATTTAAAGAAAAGAGAGACGGAAGATTGACTTAAAATTCTTTTAGCTTCCTTTTAAACGAGAAATGGGTTCTTCGATTTCTAAATTGGCTCACCAACCCAATACTACCCCTCATGTATAAGGCGTGTGGCAATTTGTATCGGTTGCAACGAGTAATGTAACGGTTTGAAGAAGGGTTGGAAATGTGTGAGGGGGGGGGGGAGGGGAGTATAGGGGTTAGAGTATCGGAGAAGCCAGGTCCCCAATCTGTGGGCCGCGTTAAGTCACCATCTTTTCTATGTATTTTACTTTCATCCTCCGGCAACAAAATAGAATCAATAACCAGAAACCACCAGAGGGGGGGAAAGTGGGGAAAGCTAGGACTGGAGAGGAGGTCGGAAGAGGGAAGGACTTTTGGGTGGCAGAAAAGGAAGGTGAAGAAAAATCCATTCCTAAGCTTCGTCCTTGTACATTTTTTTTCATCCTTTAGGCCGACCTCCACTGAGGGATCTGCTCCTGATCTTCTCTTTCTCATCCAACCCCTCCCGTCTCTTCCCCAACCTTACCCTTCACGTTACTCTTTTTCGCAAATTCGATCATGATCCGAGCACACGGAAATACCTTTTTTCCCTTCCCTCAAACTCCTACCTTACCTACTAACTTCTATCCAAGCCACGACAAGGAAAAAGCATCTATGTCGGAAAAAAGAGTAAAAAACTAATAAATACATTTCTATAAGATAGTATTATAAGCTTTTAAATCAAAACCTAATTTGATACAAAAGTTAAAATACTTTAAAGGATCCTATTATGAACAATATGTATATTTTTTTCTTAACGACGCTCCGTTCAAGTTAAAACACAAAAACACTAAGCACATGGCTTACCATTATTATCTTGCAAGGAATCTAAATTAATATATGATCAACAGCTGTATGTCTGTATATATTCCAGACATTTGTAAAGAAAAACACGACATTTTTAATAATACACAGCAACTTAACTATTTCAAAAGACGATATAACGTTTTATAGTAATTTAATATTTATTAAAATAGGTTTTACTATAATATAAATTATCCACATATTTAAAATAATAAGATGGAATTGAGAAGCTGGTATTTTAGATAGAATGTACATATATTTGATAATAATAATTGGTAATATATATAATAATAATAATAATATAATAATAATAATAATAATAATAATAATAATAATAATAATAATAATAATATGGCAATAATTGGATATGTGGGTGGCCTTTAAGCGTAGGAAGATTGTTAAGACACTTGGTTATAAAGACATACTAAATACAAACAGCCTGTATTCAAGCTCTGAGCTCCCTACGACTAGCAATTTAATTTATTAATTTAAATGATGAATCAATATACGTGACCCTTGATGCCGGTAGTTCCACTTTGATGTCACACGTCATTCATTCATAAAGACTCTTAATCACTGCTACAATAATATTATTCAATAATGTAACAATATTGAGCAATGCACGTCCACGTTATGGAAATGATTGCATGAGAGAAACCACTGAGCCATGATGATCAATATTTGAAAAGTGTAACTGAATCGTTGAACAACATAGCTCTATGTTTTTCAAAATATGGATCAATGTTTCCTCCAGCAGTAATACTATATATTATCGATAGTAGGTGTGCACAATATTGACTTGTTGAGATCTATTCAGTACTCCCAATCAGAATAGATTCAAACATTATGTTTGTATAGAACACACGTGTGAGTATGTCAAAATAATATTTCATCTAAAAAATATTGTGTTTGAATTTGAGCATACCATAACATTATTTTTATTAAAATAATGTTGTGTTTATGCGTGAGCATGCCATATATTTTTATATGTTGTGTTTGTATGTGAATATGGCATAACAATATTTTGTATAGTATAAAAAATGTTGTGTTCGCACATGAATATTCCTTAAACATTAAAAAGTGATTTACATATGTGTTTTTGCCATAGTAATATTGTTATAAAAATTATGTCCACATAAATAATAGTAAAGTATTATTACGTATTTTATACATGTATGAGTTTCAGATGCATGCTATAAATAAGAGTTTCAGTCAAGATTTTCTTATTATTTTTATAATCATTTGACTTACAAACAATATTTCAGATGCTACTTCTTCCTCCGACATAATTCTGAGTGCTGTCACTTTCTATTTAAGAGGTCCATATGGTAGAGCACTAAGAATAGTTGCAAACGTTTACAAATCCCGCATTGTTTGATATTTATTTTAAAAAATTTCAACAAAATGTTTAAATCTTAACCTTTAATTACAAGGTTAAATGACTATTTACGTGATAAAATGTACTTCTGAGATTAAAGAAAAAGGTTAAAAAACGAAGATATAGCTTTCCTCCTTTAAATATAGTCATTTTTGGTAGGGTCATAACATAACTTTTTAGATAATGTGGGAGTGCTTTATAGGATTTTATGTAAAATATCACACATTTTTTAAAACAATTTAAGATTAAAAATTATAACATTTTAAATTGTCGGAAATGTATCCTACACTTTGGTGAAAACAATATTTTAAAATATCAAACTACCTACAGGTTATACAAGGTTTCTAAACGTCTGAACGTTTCTCAATGATGTAACCTGCAACACCCTTAACTATTTAGAGCTGACAGATTAAATATTGAGAAGTTTCACTCAATATATTGATCAAGGTCGTGCAATGTTGACAATTATCCTATGTTGACAGATGTTTAAGAAAGCCTAAGAGAAATTAGCCAATAACTTTTTTTAAAGAGCATAAAACCATTTCCTATTAATTTTTTACAATGCTATTCATAAGTCTGCTTCGGTTGGCTCATGAAATTATTAGTGTCAGGTTTATCGAGTCTGGTTTTATGATGACTATGTACTCTGGGCTAAAACCCCATCAAGGTGTAAATCATATAAACTTACTTAAGCCCTATGGATATATAACTAAATGATGTAACTCAATGATTATGAATTATATGAATTTCATTAAAAAGTTAATTTACTTAAATTTAATGTATATAATATAATTTTATTAATTTCTGTGCGCCATATATGAGATGTCTCCATATTCTCACTTTCTGAACCGACTTATTAATCAGCACACAAGAGTGTATATGAGAAAGAGTGAAATAACCTGTCAATTTTGCTGGATAGATATTTTCACAAACCTTCCAGGGTTCTTTAACATGCCACAATCTATATAGAACCTATGGATTCACTCCCCCCTCCCCCCCAAGGAAGTTGTGATATGAGTTTGTATCGCTCAAGAAATATACATCAACCCCAAATGGGTTTGAACCCATGAGGCGAGCACTTTGACCCAAGACCAGTGAGATCAACCATATTCAGTATATACTAATCAGGTAGGTTGTTGCATACTCATACTTTTGATGTTACATTCTTATCGTTCACTGAAAGATTTTAGGTTTGGGATATTGTATAAACCACTTCTCTTTTAATTACAAAATCTTACAATAAAAACACTTATAAGAAATGGGATACTTGATGATAAATTAAGTATTTTTCAATAATAGCTTGCGCTATCTTATAATTGGATTAAGATTGACTAAGTTTAACTTAATATTCAGACAGCAGAGGATTGGAAATCTACCAATTGATTTGTATTAAGTTTAAAATATTACTTCATTCTTAACGAATCCGTTTGTTTTAAAATATAATTTTTGTAGTAAAGAAGCCCAGAAACTAAGTAAATTTTATTTCTCGAAAAGTCATCTAGCTTATTACAATTTTTTATCCGCGATGATTTGTTGACGCTTAACCCTTGGGATCCCCCCCCCCCCCCCCCAATCTTGTTGAGGTTGTCGAACACCTGTCGAACTCCTTTCCCCCTCCCTTCACTGTTTCCAAGGAGAGAAATCTCATCTTCTTTCTGCCTTTTCCTCCTCCCTCTTATAATCTGACGGAGAGATCACCGGATGCCCTTAAACACCCTCCTCCTTTGCCCCCCTCCAACCCCAAGCCGTGGCGTCTTCACTAAAAACAATAATCGACCTATAGAACGTCTCAGCGTCCCTTGTAGCAGCCTCAAACCCCTCCTTCTCACCCTACCACAGTTGGCTGGGCATTCTCCCCCTCCTCTAAATCTGGTAACAAATTACTTTGACCATGAACGCTATTCTCTAGCTGGGCTGGAGATACATAATATATTCAGCCTATAAACGATTTTCAAAAAATCCTATTAATTCTATCAATATGAGTTTAATAGGCCAATTTTTGAGAGGTATAATCCTCATTGGTGGGAACATAGTACAAACTAGAAGCTTAATTTGTTTGGTTTGCCGATGAAAGGAAGTCTGGGCACGAATACTGGTTGGGTGTACATTAGGTTGGTTTTAACTTCAATTTAATACTCACCATCCCTACTTTCAAGTTTGGGTACATTTCCCACAAATTATACCTTCCTCATTCCAGCCCCAGTGGCGTTATGAATATATATGCATACTGCCCGAACAGGTAGGGAGACGATGTGAAATAAATATTAGTGAAATAACTAATAAGAATGTATATTATTTGTGGTTTATGTATGTGCCATTTATGGATTTGTGTATATTAATTTTAAATTTCATTTCTACATAGTTCGGGAAACATTAGGGAATAAGTTTAGGATATGTGGTTAATATCACCAAATTTTGGTATATTACACATTTCCTTCCACCTAGAGATAAATTGATTATAGCTGTACCTATAAAATTAAAATACTTTGCTATCTTATGGAAGTAGGTAGGTTTTGGAAGGAAGAAATATTTAGAAAATACAAACGAATTTAATTTTTTGTGTAAACATTGATCGAAGCCAGCTTATGTAGCCGCATATTTTAAGAGCTCACTCTCACAATAGAGAGGCCTGCCAAATACGAGGTATCAGGGTTTGAATCCTTGTACGTTGTTTTGATAATTTTCTCCCTAAATGGTCTTACATTAATTCTTTCTATTCACGCAAATGCAGGTACACTTCCTCAATATTCCATCTTCCTCAACTATTTACTCTAATACATAATTATTTTAGAGATATGTACAAGTAAATTAATAACACATTAGATTAATTAATACATATGAATGTAACCAGAACAAGTAGTAAGACGTGTTGGTAGAAAAAACATTCATAACATAACTATATTAGTGGTTTTATTTTATATCATAAAAGTTATTGATATTATCAATCGTAATTGAGAGCTTTAGATCACACTATTTTTACTTATTCATTCCCGAAATAAGATCTAGTAACTATACTAGCTGTCTGATAAGGTTACTGTGCTCTGCAGATTAATTGGGACAAGTTATTCTTTTCTCAGAATTGTAATGTGATTGCCAGTTAATGTCTTAAATCGATATAAACTGGTTTTATCTGCCTTGAGGTGTTATGACTGTCAGAACTTGACAATAAGAAAGTGGTTGGACTAATTACATGTGAATAATCTCTTCCTGTAGTAGACAGTCGACACTGACAGTGACCTCCACACACTTATTTTAAGGTTTCAAGTTGTATGCAGTCAATATGAAAGTATTCTTTTTAAGAAGTATCTCACAAAAAAAAATTGTTTTGTGCTCTTTTTAATAAAATTAACTTTTCTTTATACATTCATGTACAAAAAAATCGATAATAATTGTACCTTTTTAAAAGTAACAACAGTTTCTTTTTTCTATTTTATATATTACTCTAATTGGTTTAAATTTATAAATAATCATATTTTACCAAGGAGAAATTATAATCAAAATATTTAAGAAAGATATTAATTTAGATTTTGTTATAAGCGATTATGGAATATGACTGCCAGGGTGCAGAGTAAAAAAAAATGGAGTAACTTTAATCGAGTACTCTTAAAAAGAATCGGAAATGGGATACGCTTAGTTAGCATGCTTTTCGATTGTGTACTTTACATCTTCGAGTAATTTGTTTGGAGAATGCATGTGCAACATTTAAATCATAAAGGGTCAATTTTGCGTAGCAGCGGAAACTATTGATGAAAAATTATATTTAAGGGAATATGACCTTTAAATGGAAATAGCATGGTAAATAGTCCAGCCAATAAGGTCCTATCTTACTTAGCTGATAATAAAGGAGAAAATAAAATAATAACAATGTCTGAGTAAAGTTACTCGAGTAATCCCGGAAGAATCGAGGATTCCCGATTACACAGCACAATCGAGTTATTCGATTATTTTTACTCGATTTTGCCCATCACTACTTCAGCTTTAGTTGTGAGCTTTTGTGTATGACGGATGTTAGTTTTTGCTCTATGTGGGATACGTGTTGCTTTCGTGTATTTAAAAATTGATATTACTCCAAGGAAGCGTGCAAAAGACTTGCTCTTAATGATCAAACTTTTATGACAGTGAGAGATATCACTTCTGCAGTTGGTGTAAGTAAATCAAGTGTAACAAGAATTCTTACTAGATACAATGCATCTGGATCATCGTCTCCAAAAAGGAAAGGTAAATGTGGAAGAAAACAAAAAATAACTTCACGAACCGATAAAATTATAATCATAACTATTAAAATGAATCCCAAAAAAAAACAAGCACAGACCTTCAAAGAGACTTATTGGCTAGTGGTTTTGATGTTAGTGACTCAACTGTACGCCATAGGCTCCTGGAATCTGGCTGGAAGGCAAAAACACTAACTAAAAGCAATATTTGAATGCTAAAATTAAAATAAAACGTTTAGAATAGACCAAAAAATTTAAATCATAGACTTCTGACGACTGGAAAAAGATAATTTTCAGTGATGAAACTAATTTATTTGTACAGGGCTACAAAACAAATGTTGTTAGATGAAGAAACTGTGAACCCTTAAGCCCTGAGCATGTCCAATAAACTGTAAAACATCCCCTGGAACAGATTTTTTTTTTTACAGAAAATGGCAATGGAAGCTTAGTTCCTGTTCAAGGTATGATAGAATCATCCAATTACGTAGAAATATTACAACATAAGATTGTTCCATTCTTGCAAACTTTTGACGGGACATTTCAACACGACTTGGCCCGATGTCACAATTCAAAATTGGTCAAGACTTTCATGCTGAAAAAAAATTAGTTTTTCTTGTTTAGCCTGGAAATTCACCAGATTTAAATCCAGTAGAAAACCTGTGGAATATTTTGAAGAGACGTTTAGGTAAAATAGAATGTACAACCAAAGAACGCATGATAACGAATGCTATAAAAGTGTGGTTCCAAGATGATGAAGTCAAAAATATGTTCACTAAACTAGTGGAGTCAATGCTAAAACTAATTCAAGAGGTTATTTCTGCTAAAGAAAGACATTCTTCTTACTAATACAGGTATTTATCAGTGTATATAAGTCATAGAATAATATAAAGGCACAGTTTTTCAAAAAGAGTTATTTGTTACTTTGGCCCCAATTAACTTGCAGTGTGTAGTATTTCTATCAAAGTTGGACTGTAGCTTTTGGCCTATATCCTAGACTTATAAGAGGATAAATACATATATATTTGACAAATATTTGTATCAAATGGGTTTAATATTTATTGTGTTTGTCTTAATACCACAACTTACTTACTTTCCATTCGAATTATATGCCTATATACTAACTGCGCTAATGGGCTAAAGATGAGTAAGTCTTAACTTTGAGAAGATGTACCAACGTTTGCGTACTTGAAGAATGGAAAATAATTTATGAAAACCACCATTATAATACTCGACTGAGATTCTTACCCTGATCTAACCGTCATTGGCAGTCCAGTATATTGCGAGAGTAACGCCACACAGTGATGAATTAACGGGATGCAGTGTCAGTTATAGATTTAATTACGTTGATATGTCGTGTGCTGCCTGTTTAGAAAGTGCACGTTTAGTATCTCAATTTTTTTAAATTTACATTGAAATCTAAAAACAGAAATAAATAATCTGTTTACCATTTAACTAGTTGTCAAGTATAAAAACTACCTGTATCCGAGCTAACAGCCAATCACAATCACTCATAAGTTTAATACCCCCAAATATCGCGATGTTGGCAACAGTGCCAACTGTTTACCGGTCTACTTAATGGTGTCTTCGCGTGCCACGTACAAACACCTGATGCAGTATTACGATCCAAAGAGGGGTTTCACGTTGGCAGGCTTCACTGCACCGGCGCTTGAGGAGGAAGGGGGGGAATGGATTCCCTTGTGTTTAAACGTAGAACATAAATCATAGGCGGCATTTACAGCCACGAGGGTCTTCGGAATTAGCAATCGCATAAAAGCAGCCAAGGCCCCTTTTAACCACGCTTTCGACTTACTTCACACTTCCTCTTAAAGTGCGGGTGTCGTGGCATATGCTGCCAGTTCATAGTCACATTAAGGAGTGTATTATAGTTGCCAGAGATGAAATAGTGCAGGGTTCGACCAACAGGAAGGCAGGATAGGGCAGCGTTACATCTAATTTGTGAGACGTGCTCAGCTGGTAAATGAATATATTTTGTTTTTTTACTATTTATAATTAACATACACTTGATGAACTAATTTATATCAGAAAAAAATAATACGAACTACTCTAAATATAGAAAAAACATCAACACCCAGTCCTTTGACGTCAATTTAGTACCATTAACGAGGAATCCCCGTTATAAATAATATATATATATATATATAACCTCGTTTGGATTAGAACACAAGACACTTAGCTAAGTTAAGAAACACGCTATTTAGTTAATTGAGAGCCTGGACAACAAATTTCAAATGTCTAGGTGTTAAAGAGGAATAAGAATATTATTTCTAATTAAAAATATATCGAAAAATAATTATTTTATAAGATGAATTTAATATGCCTGCTAAATGATTAGATGGAATATGGATTTTTATGTCTGGTAATGAGAACAACACAGTTTTAATAAATAGAAAAATGTATATCACAAAAATTATTTACTATTTATTTTATTGAATGATGAGTGGGAATAGTGTTAAGTTCATTCTAGAATAAAAATTATTTCATAAATTTAAATAAATTATATAAATTCTTAAATAATGATTGAATTATTAATGATTAAATAATTTCAAATCTTTAAAGTTCACGAGCTATAAGAGGTCAACATATTGTCTTATACTTTTTGAGTAACATTGTTAAGGTAAATTATTTAATGTATGGGGCTGAAATATTGTATAAATAGACATTCATATGAGGTGTTAGAAAGTACATATTAAAAATAAGAATGATCAACATAATAAACATAATAAATAAATAAATATATGTATATATGTATGTTAAGTGTATCATGTGTGAGGTTTACAGGTTTAATATGGGAATAACACCTTATTCAACAAGAGCCCAAACCCACCTCGGTGGTGTAGTTACCTAACGTGCTAGTTTCGTGTTGAGCTTGATTGCCGAGGATGGGGAGGTCGAGGTTCTAATCTTGGTCAGGTGAACTGGGGGTGGTTTTTCCTAAATGTTTTACTACTCTCCCTCCTCTTAAATGTGGGTTCATTTCCTATAAATTCAACCTTTCCAATTCCTAACTCATTAGCGTAGTTAGTATTTAAGTGTATAGCTTGGACGGGTAGTAAGACATCGAACTGACTGCTTTACTTCATCTTCGAAGGAAACTGTGCTACAAATTTTTGTCGTTCAAGAAAAATCACTCAACTCCAGCTGGGTTTGAACCCACGAACATTGGATCCTGAGAAGAGCAAATAGCCCAGGACCACCGAGGTTGACCTATGAATATTGCTAAAATTCCTTTAATGGTGCTAGATTCCCATACATACAGGATATTATAATTATTTATTTGACTTGTAAGGCAAATACCAATATAAATACAAATTGTGTACGACAGAATAACGTTTTTGAAAAATATCTTTGATACAATTTTGTTTAGCAACATCTCACAACATACCTGTTAGTACTATACACATATAGTTATTTTATATTTTTATTTTTAATAGGAAGTTCACGCTTGACTACCAGCATTGATAGCAAGTCACTAACATTTGGCATCATATAAATTATTTTATGTGACTTACTGATAATAAAATTAATCTAGAAAGTCATCAAAGGCTTTTTATAATACTTTCCTATATACTACTTTATAATTATTTATATTTATATTATTAATTAATTAAATGGGTTAAAAATGTATAGTTTAAGTGTGACCACACACGTTCTCAGTTTTCAAAAAACTGGCGTCCCATATAAATTAAACTGTAGCTATGCTAATAGAGTATGTATGAGCAAGGTAAAATTGTATAGAAAATATACCCCCGGTTTAAAAGTGGAAGAGTTGTAGCCCCGAACTCACTATATCGTCAGTCCAATTTGCGAGAGATGCGCCTTAGATCATCGCACAACCGAGAATGGTAATTCATATATATAGTAGCATTAATTAGCCCTTACAAGTGGCAAAATAAGTTGTCTAAAGATATGACGTGAAAGATAATTCACACTTATTTATTTTACTAAGTATAAAGTTGCAAAAATTGATAACGACGTAGTTTTAAAAAGCAAGGCCATCAAAGCTTAAGACTATAGACCAACTTGTTGATGTAAACATGTAGCTACTGCAAGACGTAGTAAACATCATCCCACGTCTCGCCAAGGGTTTGAGAAATTAACGAGGAAGGAAAGCCCTTCTCCTCCCTCTAGCCCATATCTCATTCAACTAGCGACACCACGTTTCACAGAGAACACAACACCTCTAAAGAAACGAGGCAGTACACTTCGGCACTGTGAAATATAGAACCCGTTAGCATTCAATTGGGATTCTTTTAGCCGTCCAATTTTAATTTTGTTAAATCCAACCATACATCCTTGAGGTGAACATTGGTAATATTTTAATATAATATTAGTTTTAATTACTAAATTTATCGAAAATAAATCTACAGATAACATGAGCTGGCGTAAGTATATGTGAATTTTTTTTATGGAAAAAAGAAAAGTTTCACCTGATAAAAAAAATTGGACTTCATTACAAAAGTTACTAAAACATGATGTCTCCAACTGAGCCTTTCCATTGTTTCTAGAAAGAACTACCATTTGTCCAGACCACTTGGATTATTGTATGGAATAATCAAATGTAATTGTTCAATAAATTAACTATTGAAAATATACGTGATTAGTTCTTAGAACAAAACAATTTGATCTTTGATGGGAAAAATATGCAGCAAAATAGTTTATAAAATATGGGGGGGGGGGGGGGATGGGGGAAATAGATGTGCTTAAATCAGCTTTCATATCCCTTATTTGTATATTCAAAGGCCCACTATTAAAGGTTTTCACAAAACTCTCCCAGATTCACAAATATTATTGAGTATTTTGCAAAATTCCCTGTCTTAACTCAGCTCTTCCGGTTTTACAGGTGTGTGGCAAACTTGTAGAACCACTGTCATATATGTAAACGTCAAATCACTTTATCTGCAGTTGCCACTTTTAATAGAGTATAAACATCCATACAATAATTAAAATAACACAGTAAAACAATATAGTTTTTGTTTTTAAGCCCTTCTTCCTTCCAGAATTCTACTACGGATATACGCCTCTTATTTCTTAGCCAGTGCATTTAACATTAATTATGTGCAATGTTTCGCTCTATATTTGAATCATATCCTATATATAGCACATGTGTTGTAATAGGCTTTTTTTATCGCTTTGACTTATTACTCGGCCGCTTACACGCATTTATACTATTTAGCCTAATATGTTAGGAAAGAATACCTACTTTTGAATGAAGGTAAAATAGAAAACGATCTAGTAAAAAATTACTTTAGTACGTATATTTACAGTTATTTTCTTTGTTGAAATAAAACCAAACACCTGAAATATCTTGTCTTACGGACATTCATTTATCAACTTTGGCATAGTATTTAATGCTTGACATTTACATCACTGTCGCAAATATAAATTTTGGGTTTTCTTCTTGTTTTATATAGGAGGCATACATATTTTATTTTATAGTACTGAAATATAATACTAATTTGGAATCATTTTTACTTCAGATAATTGCATAAGGGAATTGTTTTTTATTTATGAATAATAGGTTTGGCACACTTTCCTTGGAGCATTGGACTATAAAAACGGGTAATGGCTTAGTTTTTTCATATATTTGAGGTATTTTACGTGTACTTTCCTCATGACTTATAAACAAACTTAAATCAATAACAGACACAACACCAAACCCGGCCATTAATACATGATTGTGAAAGGGGAAACTTACATTTCACCAGTGATAAATTATTGTTCTTCCATGCCAGGAATCGAACCAGGGACACTTAGCTTAGTAGATACGCTACCGACTGAGATAAAGTGACAGACTATCGACATTTTATAAAAATGTATGATCATTGGTTAGTTTCAGGGGTTGTAACAGGATTAACAAATAGAATGAGAAAACTAGATCAATAGCATACTTAAGTTGAACCACTAGCAGCCCTCTCTTAACTTACAAAATTATCATGAACTTTAAACAAGAGATATGTTGGCATGGCTTTTTAGACAGCGTGCTTACAGATGACTGTGAAAGGTTATCAAATCAACTCCTTCACAAATTAGAATTGAATGAGAAAATTCCACATTTATTTTGTTTCAGGAAATATTTCATATAAGTTATCAAAATGTTTCAATTATATTTAAAACAAAATACAGGTCAACTATCATAGCCGATATGGTGTTTTTGTCCAAATAAAGCATATTGCCACCCTTGTTTTTTATGTACTCCAATTATAGAATATGAAACAGTTCATCTTAACCGACCATATAGGTGATTGTACTAATTTGAGATTAGATTATTTTAACTAACGGAATAATAGCCACACACAGCTCAAGGCTTTTAATTTTTATAAGCATAAAAGGGCTATATTAAAAACCATAAGCTCCTTATATATTATATCTTTAAGGCAAAGCAAGCTCACTAAATCACAAGTTAGTCTAGACATTTAATAAATGATAGGGTTTTTCAGAAGTGAGACTATTAACACGATGAATTTAAAGTAAAATTTATTTTAGTGTGTGAGAAACTTATCGAGTTCAAGTTTAAATATTAATTAATTTAATCATAAACAGAAATAATAAATATAATGGTGACCTGGTGGTCTAGGGGTAAGGTGTCAGACTTCTGTGTGGTGGCCGGGGTTCAATCCTCGGTCCCGGCACAGATTTATCTGATTTCCAAACCCTTCCTACACCTCTGGCAAGATATCTTGTGAATGTGTGGAATGCCAGGCCACCACCGTGGTTCGGATTCCACGTTAAACTGTAGGTCCTTCATTTCATCTCACAATCACCCTACCATTACACATTAGCATGTATAACCCGAACGGGTAGTAAGACGCGGTGCTAATAATAATAATAATAATAATAATAATAATAATAATAATAATAATAATAATAATAAATATAATTATCAATTAGTTCTAACAATTTGGTTAAAAATATTAATTAATAGTTTTTTGAGTGATTAAAACCTTCATTAAAGGCGTATTCTGAACCAGAAAATAATAGGTTGCATTTAATCCACATTTTTATTTAATTAATTAAATCTATTTGGATGATTTACCGGCAAATATGCTGATATATTAAAAATATGAACACTTTAATGTATACTGTTAGTTGGATTAAAAATATATAATCTTCCAATCAAATTAATTATTTATTCTGTTATTAGTATAAGACCTGTAGAACCTTATTTTAAATTCAATCACACAACGTCTTTAAACACACCTTCCAACTGCTCAATACACTCAACACTAGTAATCTTCACACCGTAACAGAATGCAAGCCTCACCCACCACTTTTGGTGGAACTTTCCCTGATGTGGCAACGTATTTCAACCTGAGCTTAACCTCAAACAAGTTCAAGAGCTCCTCACAACCAATGCTGTACCGAACATAACTCCCCCTTTTGACCTCTCCCTTCCCCGCCTCCAAGGCGGGACCTCCTCTAATCCTCAAAATCAACAGCTTAATATACACACCGTTTCTAATATGACAAATCTTTCACAAAGCTCTTGGACAAATACAACATGTCAAGCTTTGCTCCCTTTAGAACGAGTTCGATTTGATCCAGAGAAGAAAAACAGACATTAAATATTATTAACTAAATGTTATTTCTGAATGGCGAAAGAAAAAAGACATTGACTTTGTGTGCTCCACGTTTTATTACCCTTAATGGATATCCATTTTTTACACTAACCAGGTACTATTTGTTGAGAGAGTAGTTTTAAAAGAATAACTGTATTTGAATTAACTTGGAAGTAGATTAAATATAATTTATTTAAAACCATCTCTTACACCTCACTGGGATATGAACCCCAACATCTACGCCATCAGAAAAATAGACAACAGGAAATTGAAGCCTTCCCTACATGCCCACCATTGTGGGACACAAATAAATTAAATTTTATTCAATACCTAGACAAATGAACGTATGTTTATATCTCTCGGGACATTAATCCCTTTTAAAATAAAATCTACGTTACTCTATATTGCTATGCTAATGAGAATACATATTCTTTATTACATTAAAAGAAGTTTCATACCAGTAATGGACTCTATGAAATTAGGTTTTGTTGTGAAACAAGTTTATTTTACTGATTTATCAATAGTAAATTGATCATAATTATGTTGGACGTCGATTCTTTTGTTAAACTGATATAATATTGATAATAAATATTGCATAATTAATTATTACTATGTGGCTCAATGTAAAAATAAAAGTTCTTTGAGAAGCAAATTGATATTACTACATTTTATTAAATAATAAATTAAAGCTAAAATATACCTTAGAAATAATCACCAGTTAAGGTTTAATGTAATCAGTACTAATTCTTATTGATGTTTATTTAACCAAGAAAACTTGTTTGTGTACCGATTGTTAACAAATTAAATGATACTATTATAAATTTTAACTGTCGAAAAGTCAAGTTATTTCCTAAAATATCTTTTAAATAAAGTTAGTGGTATTATAAAATCCACCGTAGCATAAAATAATATTTTTTATTAATAAGATTATCAATAATTTATCATAACATATATTCAAACAGTATTTAAAACCTTAATAGCTCAAAAAAAATGTATGTTGGTAACCGATAAATATTCTATACAAAATAAAACTTCTGACTCATATTAAAATACATGTATCTAAGTAGTTCAAGTTTCATTCTTTTATCTTTTAGTAAACCAAGAACACACGTACAGTACATATCTTCAGTCTTAGATACAATATAAAAAACAAAAACTAAGTAAGTGTACTTACATTTAAAGCACATTCTCTTGAATCCACGTGAAAATAACTTTGAGATGGGTAAATCAACTCACCTGAAAAGTAAACAAAAAAAAAATATGACTTTTAAAGAATTTATACTTTCCACAATGGCTCACTACATGTTCAAGTTGAACGCATATAATAATTTCGCAGCTGGGTTGGGTATAATAAAGGTAAATGTATGTAAAATTTATCAGACTTTCCGAGGAGGTATATTGGAAAACTAATAAGTATAATACACCTTAATTACATGTGGCCAGGATTCAGGACAAGGCCTTCTTCCTAACAACAATTCAGACTAAATTATCTTCACATTTCATCCATTTGCCCAAAAATCGAGGCTAGTTTTAGATCAAATGCACCTTTATTTATTATCAACTAGGTATGGAATACCCGTCTTTTACTGGGAAAAATATTCTAGGTTCAAATGCTAGGGGTGTAAAAATTGATTGGAGGGCTAACAGGGTAAATCTAATAAAAAAATTGAAACATGGGTAAAAGGGTCAAAAAAAATAATCCTAAAACGGTAAAGAATATTAAAAGAGTAAAATGGACAATAATAGAAATAAAGACGAAAAGGGTATTATTTTAAGGTAAAAAGATTAATCATGTGTAAAATAACGTAAAAAAGTGTAAAATGGTAAAAATGGTAAAAAGTAAATACAATCAAAATTATATTTAGCAACTTTATCTACCCCAAACCTCGTTTATAAATTGTACCCTATTTACCCTTTTTATCCTTTGAAAGAATTGATATAGTATACATATCATAATAAAATTCCTAAAAAACATTACTTCTTAATTATAATAGTCCCAGCAAAAACAATAAAGTCCACGCTTCTTACTGTTCGTCCAGACAATCAACAGTTTAAAATTTTTAGGACACCGTCATGTTAAAATTGGTGAATTATAAGTTATTGCATTACATTTAAGAGCAAGAGTAAAGTTTTTGAACACCATCTTCCGATGCATCCTCTTGAATGAGGTTGAAATCAACTGCTTAGCTCTAAAACGTTGAGCTAGCTCCGGGGATAGCAAAGTGATACTGTCACCGAGATTAGTTTCTTACAAGATTCCAATATTTATCCAGCTTTTAATTTCAATACATTTCTATTTCTGGATATTTATCAGCAGAAAATAGATTACCAAGTATTGTACAGTACCAAAAGTAGTTTAATTACTTAACTCGTTTGACTATTTAGTATTTACTGTTGTATTTAAGTTCAACGTCCCAATATTTTACCCCAAAAGGTGACGTTCTCTTCCTTTTTACGACTAAATATCCACCCCACTTCCTTCCTTATTTGCCTCCGTCTACGAATTTAATCAAAGCTCCTCCTCAAACACTGCTCGGTTCATTTGCACCATTCATATTGAGGCATGTTAAACAGTTTGAAGGGTCACGGCTCTACAGAGAGCCATAAATGGAAATGGCCACGAAAGACGGGAAGGTTTCGCTTCTCAAGCTCCCCTTTCCCCACCATCTCCCACTAACCCCACACCCTCTCTCACTCAAGAGATGTGTACGGCAGCGGTGCCAACTGCTGCGACAATTGCCCATCTGGTAAAAGCTGGTTCGGGCAAAATTCCCCAGGGCCAAATACAGCGCTGAGAGAGAAGTCTAAACACAAACTCGCCACCAGTTCGACCTCGACGTTTGTGCCGGGTTAAACGGTGGCTCTTGTAGTAGATGGCAGAAGTTGTGAGACTTTGAACTTTGAACTTTTCCCTCACATTCCATTTAAATAATAATGAAATAAATGTATAAAGACAACTCTTGATATGTTTTGTCCAAGGCCATGGTTGCCTTCATTAGGTTTTATCAGAGCCACCAGAGGTTCATATTATGCAAAAATTGAGGGCTACTTAATTAATTTATGGGAAAATTTTGAATAATATAAGATAAGAGCTTACTTAAAAACTTTTATGGAACATGATAAAATAGTATAAAAACATGTTTAGTAAAAAATTGCTCAACCTTTCAGAAAACAAGACGTATATATTTATTAATATTATGACACATATTTTCTGTGAGAATGTAAAGTACTGCCTGAAATTCTGCCCAGGAAAAGTTAGTCTTGTTAAATATATTTTGGTTAAAAATTGAAGTTTCTTCATCGAGATGAAATTCGACGGAAAACGAATTACAAATACATTTAAAAGTCCATACGACCCACTTCAGTGAACGCATGGTCTATGGCGCTACTCTCAATCAAAATAGAATATACTTCCGATAACACGGTGACCGAGGTTCATGTCTTGGTCGGGTGTACTGAATGTGTCTTTTCGAAAATGATTTCTAGCTTTCCCTACACGCAAAATGCAGGTATGTAATCTTCCTTGTCCTTAAGACTATTAGCGTATTAGCGTAGTATGTAAGCGTATAAACCAAACGGATAGTAAGACAAGGTGCTTAAAAATGAGAAGAAAAACAGGCTGATAATGAATCATGTCGGGTTAGATCCCAAAATGTTTTTGAAGTATTTTTGACTTTTAGGTGTATTTGTTTTGTAGCTAACCGCACAGGGGATCACATAGTCAAGGGCTTCAGGCCTGGCGCATACAATTAAGTTTATTTTTAGTGATAATAAGCACATCTGCAAGTTTTCCTAAAGTAACGTGTGAAATGTACAATATTATACTACATTTTTGAAGCGTATTTTACTACATTTGGTTATAAATAGGGCTGATTCAATTAACCTACACCTATAAAATTTGACACGGATTAATGAGATATTCGAAACTATTTTAAAAATTAACAAATAGTATTGTAGCACAAGCCATGAAAGCTGTATACTTGGTAAGTAAGTTCACCGAGGCTTAAGTATTAAATCATCTTTTCTACTTTAATCTATGTTAAGCATATCAAACTATAAGATCTTACAGTGGTAAACGAGTTATTGTTAACCAGGTATTGTGCCAAAGCTATATTAAGAAAAAAAAAATTGAATAGGAAAAGTATCTCCATAGACCACCATAGCCATGTAAATTTTTTTAATACGTAATTCATTTAGCAATTTGATGGTGAAGTTGAACTAAATGCTAACGTAATTAAAGTTAAAATCACCAGTAATTGTAGGCTTGGAAACCTTTGAAATATACAAATTTTTATTTAAAAGGTGCACAATAATCAACATTTTTACCAATAATAAACCTACAAATATAAACCTATCAATTACTTGAAAAAAAAATATTGGGTATCATTAGTATCAATTGATTTCCAAAAAAGCATATATAACTCATAGAATTAGTTTACCATACAAATAGTAAAAATCAATAAATCTAAAAAATACTAGATTAAAGATAATTTGGGGGATGGGGGTACATTACGTATATATTCTACCTTTCTTATCCCTGACTCACCATCGTAAATATAGCTATAATCTTAAAAGTTAGTAATACGATGGTTACCATATAAAAATAAAGAGTTAGAAATACTGATCTTCACAATCTCACTAAATTCCTTTCTGATAAAAAATCTTCATATAAATATATGAAATTATAATATAAATGTTAGTTGCAAAATCCACGGTAATTATATTGCATTATTAATAATGTTTAATACCAACAGTATTACAATAGAGTGTATTTGGATTTCATTGCTTAACGCAACTATCGAGGTAATTGTAACTGAGTAACAATTTTGACAGTCATAACAAGCTCTAAAATAAACATAGCTAGTTTTACTGCAAGTACTTAAGCCTTTCATACATCTTTAAAGGAAAAAAGGGCAGGGGATAGCAAAATATCTTTACATAGGACAAAGAGATAAATGAGATGAAGTTTTGAGTGGTATAAGAATAATAAAAGAAGAAAGAAAAAAGATGAGAAGATTGAGATAGGGGGAGAAAAAAGATAGGAGGATCAAAAGAGGGTGGATGAATGGGGGAGGGGGGGGAGGGGGCAGTGAATGTTTAAAGACAAGAGACGAGTCTAAAAAAGAATCATTTTGACTGGGCGTTCATTGCATTAAATGTAACATGACTGTAGGGGGCTTAGTATGGAGAAGAACAGATGAGTTTGTTGAAGTAGAGGGCGGGGGAAACGAATAAAAAATACGGGGACGGTGGTATATTTAAAATTCAGAAAGAAACATAAGACCTAAGGAGAAAAAAAAAAAGCAGACGGGAAAAAGAAGTAAAGGCTTCATTTTTCTTCATTGTTTACACAAGTCGATGATAAAAAGATTCTGTCATCCCAAGTTGACGAGAAGAAATACTCTACTTATATTGAAAGTAACAATGGCATCATCTTGCACTACTAAGGAGGCTCCAACAATATTATTGAGGCAACGTTTCACATTGTCAAGTAACACTTTCTGTTTTACAAAAACATATAATTTTAAGAAAAAAAAAATTGCTTGTGAAAAATAGTTATAAAGTGTGTCTAACATTTAGAGAAGATAAAAAGTGTGTGTTTGATTGTATTACTAAAGTTACGATAAACATTTTTTGTTAGGATCGCGTCTTACTATCCATTCGGGTTATACGTTTATATTCTAAATACTTTAATGTGCTAGGAATTAGGAAGACTAAATTTAGTAGAAATGTATCTGAATTTTTTTTTAAAGAGAGTGGAAAACCATTTAGGGAAAACCACCATTAGTGCACCCGACCGGGATAAATCTCCCCGTCTTCGGCAGTCTAGTCCAACACGAATGTAGCACATTAGACTACGTGGAAACCGAGGTGGGTAGCTATTAATGAAAAGTTAAAGAGTGTTTAATTGAGGATTAATTATAGAAAGTGTACACAAGACCACGTAGAAAGAGGCTGACTAAACCACAGTGAGAATAAACTTAGTAAATACACTCAAGTGATCTAGTGGTTGCAGGGTTTGGGGCTTCATTTTTTGTTAGATGCGATTACTGATGACGTAAGGATCAGGGCTTGAATACTCTTCGTATGTACTGAGGTTAATTTTTCCTAAATGATTTTCCCCTCTCCTTCTAAGCAAATAGGGGTACAATTCCTCTAAAATCAACCTTCCTTATCCCAAACACATTCGCGTGGCTAATAAATAGGCCTATAACCCAAACGAGTTGTATGACGTGATGCTAAAAAAAAAAGTGGGTTTTGGGACACAATAGTTGGTCACGTAATGTAGAACTACCACGGAAATTATTTTGAGCATAGCTAAATATAAAGGATAATATTGCAGTTTCCAGTAGATTAGTTATTGCCCGCATCAGTGTGCTTGTCACTCTACTATACAATGGTTGCCGGTGAAATTTAGATTGGGGTTCGAATCCTTGTGGGGCGTATTAAAGAATTTTGGGCTAAGACTTTTCCTAATCTTCCACCACGCAAATGCAACTACATATTTATTAAAATATCTAGTTTACTGCTACCTAGCACATCAGTTTAAATTTGTGGCTTAGAAAAATTGATCAGTAAAATAATTTGGTTACAGAATTGAAAAAGTTAATTATTGTAATTGTTCTTTATTAACACAATCTAACTTCAGCTCAAAACTTACAGATTTGTTCAATTATGTTCGTACTGCTAATACTCATCATACATCCCTAGATCCCAACTTTGAATTTTAAAGTTACAAGACAAACAAAAACACAACTACTAATTTCTCTTAAATACCTTCAGCCCTGTCAAATATGGTTCATCTTGTAAGACAGGAACGTAAGGTAACCAATCAAGGTAAGAGCGATAAGGATAGACATAATCAAAATTATACTTATATTAATTTTTAAAGAGCCACTAAGCTTTCAAATAAGAAAAATAAACTCTGGATAGTGCTACAGAAAATAAATATGGTATCGTTTTGAGTGAAAAAACTAAGGTTCTCTAGATTTGTGTTTTTTCTCCCTTACCAGCCATGCAGAAACACGAAAGTACAATTAAATTGGTATTAATTCATGATAATCTCATTTCTAGCAGATTTAGAAGAACACGTTTGATGGATTCAAAAGTTTAAATTATTCCATTTTATGTTCAAGCCATTGATGGTAAATTGTATCCTCCTTCCTAATCCTGTTTGTTCCCTTAGGTTGTATATTTCAGCCTTACAATCATTATATTTAACTTAATTGCCCTTCACTCGTGAGCTGCACTAACTAGGCTACAGACATTATTAGGATATTGGTAGGAAGGACCTTTAATAAGATACCAACATATTTATTTTTGACCAACAACTATAACATTTTACTCTATTGTTGGTCTTATTTTATAGGAATTTAAAAAAAAACAACTTAATATCAAGAGAAGCATCAAAAACTCATATGACTTGAAGTATTAATATTTAAAAATTGATATAATCGTCGTTCTAGAAGGCAAATAAGTGTCTTAGTAGGAAAATTGGACTATACTTCCGAGTGTTTGCAGGAATATTTATGATTGCATTTAAAAAAATCTTATTTCTTTGCAGCCTTAGGGAACTGATATCAACACACTCAATTCAACTTTATGTTTGCAATAGCCAGTGTCACAGGTTCTTCACATACCCGTCTCATGGCCGAATAACCGTACATTAGTTATAAGATCACGCTTGAATCAGAAAGTGCATCCAATTACGGTTGTATGCGTTTTTCATTTAACAATCAAGTTAAGGTAAGATATTTTTACATTTATAAATTTTTATTTATTTCAAATTTGTCATAATTGTTATACAGGTTTACTCTTATTAATTTTACACTTTTTTTATAGGTAGAATACAAAAAAGTCACCTTGATAAGGCGTGTGGTTTGAGCTGTATTTTTTAACAAAGGGAAGTAAGTGTTATTCGTGGGGTTAGAGGGGTAAGAGGGGTTCTTAAGAAAGCCAATTACGATTCCTGGTCCGATTCTGGGGAAGGGTTGTTGAAGGAGCGTAGGGTATCAATGCACACCGTATCCCTCAAACTAAAAAATTGAGTCCAACCATTTAAGTAATGTGCATAACCGTTTGAGTTGAAAGGTGGAAACATATGAATTTTTTGTCAATATATTACGCTCTTAACCATTATGTTAGTTATCCAAAAAACTGTGAATATTAGACATATTTGATATTTTAGCCATAATTTTGAATACACCTGAAGATTTGCCACGCCATCCACAGAGATGCGCATGCAAATGCAATTATAAATGCCTAAATACCTAAATGAAATCCCAAGTGTTAATGGGCCTATATTTTGTTGAACGCTTTGAAACTAGGGTGGTCACACCGGATGAGGCATCAGTCTCATATGATCTGGTTTTATAGTGATCGAAGTCAGAGCTCTTAATCCCAGATGTAAATACTTAAGCCGTTTTGGCCTACATATTCTCCCACTAAGCAATTAAGGCTTGTATAATTCCTCATCCTTTCCTTACTGAATTAGTGTTGAATAATCGTGCTATCCTGGGTGGTTAGTATGACTTAGACCAACATGCTGTTCAAATTGATATCTTTTGATAGTTTACATCGACTATTTTTACTTCAGTGGTACAATTCAATTTGATCTTGAATCTGGTACTGACTTGTAGCAGCCTTTTGTTCTCTTTTATTATTAATTTATTTGTTCAAGGTTCGTGTTACACGAATAGCTTATATGCAAATGTATTTTTCAAATCATTAAATTACTGAAATAATGGGATAAGGAATGAAAGAAAACTCACTGTACCAGATATTGAATAAAATTCTCGTTGACAGATTTCACTACAACCCGAAACCAAACAATATTCCATATTTTATATTTTCAGACTTAATTTAATTATCTGTGTATTTATTCTCTTCACTTTGTTTTAAATTTTGCCTTGAATTATATGTGTTAGAAGAAGAATAGAACAAGGGAGATTAGTTTGTATTTCATTTTACAAAGGCAAGGAACTCTAATCTAATAAAGTAATAAATAGATTTATTGCAATTTTATGTGACTGTTTATTGAATTATAAATTGAATCTTGAGAGGTTTTAAACATTGTATACAAAAAATGTAGGTTTTAAATGTCTGAAGGTCATTTTTCAAATGCGAAGCGATGTCTAAGATGAGCTTGAAACATGCAAATAGAAGTTAGAAAAAGCTTTTAAAATGTGAAAGGGAGTAAAAGAGAAGCTTTAAACACCCAAGTGAAGTAATAGAAAATGTTGAAACGTGAGAAGATTTGTCGAAGATAAGCTTAAACTTCGAAGATAAGTTGAAAAGAAGCTTGAATCATGTAAAATGAAGACAAATAGAAGTTTGAAACATGCAAAGCGAGGTCGAAGAAAGACATAACAATATACAAATAGATGTTGAAAAGAAGCTTTAAATATGCGAGAGTAAGTCTAAAATAAGCTTAAAACATTTTAAAATAAGTTGAAAAGAAGTTTGAGGCATGTGAAGTGAAGAATAAGAGAATTTGAAACATGTGAAGTGAAGACAAAGGAAAGCTTGACACATGTGAAATGAAGTCAAAAAAATGCTGTAAACATGTGAAGTGGAGACTAAAAGAAGTTTGAAACATGTGAAGTGAAGACGAAGGAAAGCTCGACACATGTGAAATGAAGTCAAAAAATGCTTGAAACATGTTGAGTAAAGTCTAATATTTTTTTAATTATATAATGCAACTTTTAATCTTAAAACTATCCATTAATTATCAAGGTTAAGATAAATGTTTTGAGAAAATTAACAAATCTAATTATATATTGTTATAATTATATATCTGAATTTATCCATGCTAACGTGATATATCTCATTTAATCACTAGTAGAATTTTAAACGCTGTTTAGTAGCAGTTTTAAAAATTATTATAAGTTGAAATATCTCACTAATATAATACACTAACAGTTGAACATATTCCTTTCCGAGTAGCCGCAGAAAAACTATATACAATTAGGAAAATCAACATCCAGCAACCAAAATCTTGAACAAATTATGGCGATCAAAAGATTAGCTACGTCTTTGACTCAAAATATTACCTATCCTCAAACTGCGTGAACAATCTTACGCAATCCATTTAATTCGCCATATTTGGCATTGTACGATCATAAGAAAAATAAATAAAATAATAGATATTGTTAGAGACACATATTGTAAAAAGAGCATAATGGCTTACCAAATAGTCTATATGAAATAATAGACTAAAGTAGAGACATATAGAACAAATGAGCACTGTGATTTCCCAAAGATCATTATTTTTCACAAAGCTATGTCTTCAGAAGTCATTTATTCTCATCATCATATCGCCCCTGCAAGGGCTTTAGTTTATCCGTCTATATTTAGCTATGTAAGTTTGATCGCAATTCTATGGATCCACTTCAAGATAATCTTTATTTTTTAGGTTTTTTATTTTCATCTATCTTTATAAATTAAAATTGTCTGCTATAATGAAAAATATTTTCTATTAAGCTATTAATTTTGAGGAGCCCCAGCCTTTCATCCATTTTCCAGACATCTATTTTTAAATTACGATTTTTTAAATTCTATACTTTTTTTTCTGGCTGTGTTGCTCGTTTTTTCAATTTGCCAAAATTAAATTTTCAACCACACTAAAATACCCTTCAACATTATTTGTATCGATTTAAAGAGGTTACATATCCCGTTTTTCAACTTTTAAATTAGGTTTATTAATACAGTTTTCAGCTCTCCGGGAAGGTACATTTACTTGTATACCATATTTTAATTTTAATACAAACTGAAAATTTATTTTCTATTTGCTTAGAATATTTTACAGCATCTCTAACCTTGGAACTTCTTTTAAAATTTAGAATTCTCATTACTTCTTTCATTCGTCATCCTGTTTGTCCACCTGATCATTTCAAGTCTTCTCCAGCACTAAATTTTTCCAAATTTTTATTTTCCCATCTTTCTTAGAGTCCAAATTTCTGTGCCATACAAAACGATCTATAAAATGAATCAAATAACACCATTCCATACGTGCCTCTTCTTTATCTCTAGAGACATTTGCGTCCATTGTTTTTTAATTTAATACGTAAAATAGAGTTGAAATTTAGATTTTTTTATACAAAAAAGTAATGTAACTGAAGAAAATATTTAAATATTTAAGATAACAATTGAATGCAACAAAAATACTATATAATAATGTGATAGAAGTAGTAGTGACACCTCTAGAAGGTTTGATTATAATTTTGTTAGTCATTTTAGCTTGAAGTTAATTTTTTTAAATTAGAGTCAAGGCCTATCTATTTTTAGAAACGTTTTGATGGAGTGCCTATTCCTGAGAGTATAAACTATTTATATACGTAGAATTTGTTAGGTATTATCTAAATATGTGAATATAGGCTGCACTACAAACGGAATTTAGTCCATAATATATGAATTTAATTTTAAAATAATATTATTGTTAATAATTCATGAGAACACTTCTATTTACTGTGTGAATACATTTATAATTTTATTTCAAGTATTCCAAAATATATAATAATAACTTCTTTATACTCGAAAGCAGTTTTAATAATTTTCAAATGAACATTTCAAACATTTTGTGAAAAAGATGTTCGCAAAATGTCTGTGTCATTGAATATTTCCCATTTTGTTAAAAATTTCAATTAGGTTTGTATAATCTCTATCTATATATAAAGTTGAAAGTATATTTGTAAGTAAAAGAAAATCAAATCTACATCAAATGGAATAGTAAAAAAATCTGCCACATATAGCCATAAAAGTCTTAAAAGTAGAAATTTAAAAATGGGGCTTCAGGAAACGAGGGGAATATGATTAGAAAGCATTTTTAATGAGGTGGAGAATTGAAAATTTGGCAGTCAGGTAATGGGGCCACTCCTAATAGTCATAAACGTCTGAAAACATAACAATTTTGCCTTTGACTTTAGGAAATAGGGATGGAACGAGTTGGGGAGGAGAGAGTAGAAACAGAAAAATAACGTTTAAGGATGGTAGAAAATCTAGAGAGGCTAAGCAGCTAGGAGAACTTCGGAAGGAAGGTAAAGTGAACCCCTTAAAATAACCAGAGGAGTCTCAAAATATTAAATGGTGTCCTGGTAAGTTAGGGGAAAAGGGAGATGAAGGGATCTATAAAAAACACATTTGAGTGTGGCAGTAAATATAAATTTGTCAAGAAGGTGGATAAAAATATAGTTAACCAAGAGGTATTTTTAGAAATGATTTAGAGGACCGGAAGAGGTGATCAAAATTTCTAAAACAAGTCCAACCAACTAATAATTTGGGTGACAGAGAAGTGAAAGTTGGTAAGTTGGCTTAGAGAAAATTCTTAGTAAATATAATAACCTGATTATTTTTTAATTTAAAATTGAACTCAGAAAGATAGGAACGGGGTATGGGTAGAATATATAAATAAAAAAAACCTTTGTAGGAAGTAGAAAACTAAATATTCCAGGATTGTAGACGGAACACTCATAATAACAAAACTAGTGTTAAATATTTTACCTATATAAGTGACTTGGTGAAATATGGAGGTCCTAAAATATCTAAAAATTAAAAGAATAAGCCACTTATTAGTGTTTTAAAAGATTAAAATTGTTCAAATAGGTGTACGGACCACCCCAAATTGCAATGAAGTCCTGAATATTCTTAAATCACAATTTTCAAACTTATAGTAATAATTTTAAGAGCAGTATAGAATTGAGATGTATTATTAAATATTAAGTGTCAAAACGAAATAACCATAAGAGAATGAACATTTAAAATTGAATATGAGATTACGGGACATTTTTCAGGGCCAGAAATTTCCAAAGCTAAAATCATCAATCACTTATAAAAGAGGTGAAAACAAATAGAAATTTGGTGAGACCATAAAGAGACCACCCCAATAAACAAAAATTTGAACATTTGAAATTACAAAATAGGAGTGTAAGTGTGGAGGTAGTGGAATGAGAGATGAGAAGAAATATAAATATTATTTAAATAAACTTTAATTTTTTTTGAAATAAAAATTTCACAAATAACGAGAAAAGTATTAAAAAAAAAAGTATATCTGGGTTTAAGGTGAGCTAATATTTCAAACAATCCTTTCTAAAAATGACCACCCCATATAATCTAGAATAAAAAAAATATGAGCCTTGGTGAGAAGAGATCCATTTTTGGATGTGATTCTTCGGTACAAAGCAAACTGGATGGACACATTGCTAGGAGGAAATATCTTCTGCACAACGTCATAGAAGGAAACTTTGAGTGAAAGAGGAGCTTAGGAAGGAGAATTAAATTTTGGATGTATTGAAGGATATAAGATAATTCTTGTTCTTGAATGTGGAGGCAGAAGACAGAGCGCATTGATAGTCCAAGTTAGGTGACCTGGTGGTCTAGGGGCAAGGTGTCAGACTTCTATGCTGGCGGCTGGGGTTCAATCCTTGGTCCCGGCAAAGATTTATCTGATTACCAAACCCTTCCTTCACCTCTGACAAGACATCTTGTGAATGTGGGGAATGCCAGGCCTCCACCGTGGTTCGGATTCCACGTTAAACTGTAGGTCCTTCATTTCATCTCACAATCACCCTACCATTACACATTAGCGTAAGTGCGTATAACCCGAACGGGTAGTAAGACGCGGTGCTAATAATAATAGTCTAAGTTCACTGACAAAATAAATATGCCTCTAGTAATACATAACATAAAATAATAATATTTAAAGAATAATGGTTCTTATTTAAAATTCTATTATATTAAGTTAAACTAACTAATTTAAAATGAATGTTGACACATAATAATACATAGCTAGTACAACACCGTTCAGTAGGTTAGTTCTGTTTGGGGTTGAAACGTCAATTGTACAATCAAACCACCTCCCCCCTTATCCCCTTGAGCTCTGTTGAATAAATTGGCCCGGTGGGAAGTTCCGTAACGCGACGGGGTGGTGCGCCGATCCCACCCCTTGTATGAGATGGAAAAATCCGCCAGAACCCGCGTCTCTCCCGGCCAATGTTCTGCCGGAGAGTAAATCGGTCGTTGTGTGCCAATGGGCTACAAGAGTGGGTGGTCCCTAAGTTCTGGACCACATCCAGTAACAGCCCCCCACCTTCCTCGCAGACGTATCCGCTTGAACAATGCCGGCATCAAGTATTATCTACCATCACCCTTATTCCTACTATAAGAATAAATCTGTTTTAAAAGATGCTTTTGAATTAAGGATTATACCTCAATAATATATTATAAAACAAGATTCATTAATTTAAATAGCAAACTATATTTTTAGAATTTAATTTTGAAAAATATTAAATCAAAATATATTGTTCTTGGGTAATTCGCGTAGTCAGATCATTCATTAGACGAGGAAGTTATATCTAAGCAATACAAGAATATTAATAAAAATACACTCCAGTCCATCAGGAGAGAATTGGAGAATCCTTTTTGCTTGCTACTGTTTGTCATTGCGTTTTAATACCCGTTCGGTCTATATCAGTGTTTCTTAAGGTTTTTATGAAAGAGGACCATCAATCTGAAATATATACACACTGGGGGACCATCAGGGCCCTGTGACTATTGGAAGGGATATGCTGATGTTTAAAAGCTATGCAGGAAAAGTATTATACAGAGGAAATTCCATTTTACGACCGTAAATAAAATACAAATATTATTTATAAAAAAATATTGAATAAAAATGTTATATAATTAGTAAATTATAGGTTTTATTATTTAAAAAATTCTATATTTCAGGTTAATTATAAATGACTCTTCGGATATGTGCACTTACGGTTATTTCAAACCTCCTATTCTGTATTACTTGTGCCTACCGAAAAAAGAAATGCAATATAGTACGTATATTTAATATTTAAACTTTTGCATTTAAAATATTTTTAATATCTATGCTCAACTTTATTTAATTAATTTTTAATACGAAACTTTCTCGGATTATGAGGATCACACTTTGAAAAAAACTGGGCTAGACGTATGTACTAATTACGATAGTGGTATAGAAATTAGTGTGTTTACAATTTCAAGGAGCTTTACCCACATTTTCGTGGAGAGAGAATGGAAACAATATTCAGTGAAAACCTCTTCAATGCACTTGAACGGAATATGAACCCCGGTCTTCACGTCACCGGCAATTCAGTCCAACATAAGAGTGGAGTTAGACCATGTGGTCACCGATACACGTAGAGATCAGTTATAGGATGTTACTGAAATCATTACGTTTCTGAGAGGGGAAGAAATGGACTTTATTGGTAAATAATATTAGATCAATACGATTTCCAAAATTTATTTCATCAAACAAAATCATTTTAAGAAGCTGTTAATATCACTAGCCAAAATTTTACTTTAAATCCATTACTGTTTCCAGGCTGTGGTCTGGGACAGTTGTTTTTCTATATAAGCCATATTTTTCCCACTACTGGCTTGCTAGGTCTGTCGTAACTGTATAAGTTTTATAATATAGCTTAGGCCTAGGACAGGCACAACATCTAGTCCCGTGCCGTAAATTTATCACTATGAAAGTGTAAACCCATATTTAACCAATGATAAGTTTTCGTCCATGACAGGAATTGAACCCTAAACTCTTAGTTCAATAGACACACGCTAATGACTGAGACAAAGTGTTTGATCAATAGCCTATATTATAAATAAATTTAATTTAGCATGTGATTTGCAGATGTTAATTTTGATATAAATTATCTAATCCTTGACTGCAGGTATCTATTTTATAAAAGTCTTTTCTTATAAAATGTAGAATGGAGTTATCTTGTATACGTAATTATTGTGAATATACAGTAATATTAGTTTAAGAAACTGCTGCTATTTAAATAGTAATCAGTGGCATCTCGTAGAACAATTATTTACCAGGTGTCAACAGTAACATAATCATACTTGAGGTGTGTATAAACGATAAGAGCCTATTTATGAATGGTTAAATTAGTGTCATAATGGGTGAAAAAAATTTACAGATACAATTCCAGTAAGTATGTTTAGTCTGTAAACATTTGACTCCATGACATGATTCATTTAAGATCATTGAACAATTCACTTTTTAATGATTTTTGCCTACCATTTTTAAGGTAAAGTAATTCGTGTATGGGCTGAAATTTAGAAAAAACTAGAGATTTATATGACGTTTAGGCCCTATATAGTGAAATATTTATAGTATTAATAACATTAATAAAATATTTAAATTAATTTTGTATGATATCAAAAATATTAATAAAATATTAAAATTAATGTTTATGATATTAATAATATTTATAATAATATTAATTAGGGGTATGCGAATACCAATTATTCAATTAGAAGCTAACTCGAATCGAATAAATGAAATATTATCAAATCTAAATCAATGTTTGGATATTTTCTTTCAGTTGTTTTATGCTTGAAAAAATATTATATTGTCGTTACTTATTTAGCTGAATGCACTAACAATACTTGTAAAATGTTCTATTGCACCATTGTTTGTAATATTTCGTGTTAATCTGACAAATCAAGCTATTATCACGACTTATAATTCAATAATTTCGATAACTTCATATAAATATTAATTTTTGATGTATAAAACAGCTCAGAATGGCTATAATTGAAAATAAATTGAGTATATTAGCTGTCAATATTTTTATGAGCGAAGCTTCGAAGCCACGTCGAAGTTTCGAAGCAATGCACAACCTTGTATTAATATTATAAATATTTAACTGTGTATACCTCATGTGAATTTCTAGTTATACTAACTTTTAGCCTCATACATGAACTACTTTACCTTGATGAAAAACCATAGCATAGTAATTTTGACCCATTATAACTTGTAAACTGTGAAGATTTAAAATCATGGAACTCCTATAAGGCTTACAATTAAACCCTTGCTTAAACTGTGCAATAATTTTGCAATACTACCGAATTACATTAATCTGTTGGTAGAGAATCACACCGGTTCATTGAAAGAAATATAAATACTTATAATTAATTTAGTGATTGGTTCATTCAAAACATCTAAATTACAAAGATTCTATTTTAAATTGATTTTTTTATTGCAACTCTGTGGGGCTATTTGAGTAGGGTAGGGATAAGGAAGCTCTAGCCTAGAGTAAGTATTGTCGAATTTGTATGGAGGGAAAGTGTAAAAGCATCTATTAAAAACCACTCGTTACACACCCTACTGGAACTCAAGCCTCAACTTACTCATCATTGGTAAACTTGACTAGACATGAAGTATCTTCCACGAGTCCACCAATAAGTCTCCAGTTATAGAATTAAAATACGTCTTTGAATAAATTTTGTTATTTTGAAAAGTGTAATATTATCCATTATATTATCAATGCAGGTGACCTATATTTAAAGCATATCATAATTTTGTGTTTTAAGTGAAAAATGTATTTAAACATATGCATGTAATGTAAATATATTTGTACTATACATATAGTGAAAATATGTATATATATGTATATAAATATATAATCTATATTTAAATATCTTTATTTAAATTATATATATATATAATTTAAATAAAGATTTTCTATTTACATTTCTGGTGCTTAGTCGAGTTGACGAGAAAGGTCTGTGCTGTTCACAACCAACTCCCTTTGGGACGCACCCCTTTTGTGTCCATTCATCCATCTCTTCTTCCACCCCTTAGCTCCTCCAACCCTCCCAAGCCACCTCAACCCCTCCTTCACCAGTTCAGACGTAAACTGAAGGAATCGCGGCAAAGGTCTGTTGCAGCTAAAGTCAGCCACGTCACGAGGGTATTTTCTCCTCCTTTTCTCTCTCTTCCTCTTCTCTCTCTCTCTCTCTCTCTCTCTCTATAATATATATATATATATAAATAACCACTGTCTCTCTAATTCTTTCGTCAATAAATCGATAACAAAGAGTAAGGCAACAGAACAGCACTGGTTGGTCTATAAATAGCCTCCAGAACTCTTTTTATTTCATCCCCTTCCCACTGAAATAAGAAAGACAACATCATAGCTATTAGCAAGGTTTAGCTATCTCAAATACAGGACTCATCTGAAGACCCTGGAGTTTATTAAAAAACTAATATCATTTTATTTCTACTTTTATAAAAGATTTTATAGACCAAAATTATTAAAATGTATTTATAATTTAAAATTGATGGTACGTATATTATTTGTTAGTAATAGTAGATACTTTTGTATCCGTTCATTCCTTCCATGGTCTGCTCTGATGGTGATGTTGTATAAGGCGTTAAGCTAGCAATAACCTGAAATACCTGAGGAAGGGAGGTTTGAATCTTGACCGGGCACATTGGAGGAGGGCTTGCACATTTAATTTTGGTTTCTCTCTCTCTAACTTATCACTAAAGCCAATCCACTTCCTCTAAGAGATAACTTTCTTTTCCCTTATTTTCATTTATTAGGAATATCTAACTTTGATGTTCTGAGCCATGTCACATTATTATAATATGACTTACAAACTGACTTAACTTAGATCAGAATAAAATACCAGATTTCTAGCCGTTACTTCATCAATGGGAATATCTAATTTCCACAAATGATTATTATTTTTAGCTTGATCTGGAAAAAAATCTAATTTTTCCAACTTATTCCCCATATACGCTACCCTTTATGGAAATACGTCAAACTTTTTCATATTTTATAATAAGCATTTAATAACGCCATCCTAAAATTCTAATTGCACAAACAAAATTAACAAGCACAATAAATTAAGATAAATGTGAAATTAATGCATTCAGCAATATTAAAAGACTGTTAAATAAATAGATTCCACGTTCTGTTACTGTCTAATAATTTTAATTTGTGCAGTATGGCTCTCCACGGAATTATTAACCCAAAGATTTTGATATTCTAATGTTTAATTAGTTGTACAAGCTAAATATATTTTAAATCAGACAAATTAAAATATTTAGGAATTCTGTTATTACATATTTTTTAATTTTAGAACAGCGTCTTATTTCCCTTTCGGGTCTTAAGCTTATATTTGGTATTAAATCTCTTTATGCTTAGGCACATTTATATATATAATTATGTTCGAATATAACGAGATAACTACAAAATAAATTTGGATGTGGTATTTATTTAATATGTATAACTAAACGAGGAATATATTAAGTCATAGATCAGTAATATATTTTTAAGAACGCTGAGCAGTAATGTTAACACCAATAATAATGAGGATTTAAAACATTCTGTTAACGATAGTTTCTATACCTATGTAAGTTCCCAAGACTCAGTAAAGGACCGCTTAATATTCGCGGTAACGTCTTGTTGTCATGGCAGCCAATCTATAATGAATCATAGCTTGGGCGGCTCGACCGGCCGCCCCACAGTCACGCAGTGACGGAGAGCACGTGTTACCGTCATTTTACTAGTAGGTGTGCTTGTTGTCTCGCGTTGATGTGATTATGGATTTAATAACTTTCTTAACAAAACGGGGAAATTATGTAACGGAAAAAAGTTAGTAATCTATGTAATTCATTATTCGATGAGAAAAAAATTGTGTGAATTTTCAAAATATTCTTCGTTTATTCTTTTACTTTATTTTGCGAGGGAGGAGTGGCGCTACCGAGAGCCCTTCCTCACGAGCCGTTAAAACAACTTTAAAATTTTAAAATTTAACTAAATAATAATAATATATATAATTCTAGGAGATAAAAACCATTCATATTAAATGACCCGTCACTATTTAACGAATTTTCTAGACGTGTTTAGTATTTCTGACACATTCACTGACAAATGTCAAAACATTTCAGCAACTGACGATTTAAAGTGTCACATAGAGCAATCGACCATGAACATAACCAATTTAAACCAAATTTTATCCGTATGATCACCCGCCCGGCCAGTTTGTCTTCCCATTGTACGTTTGGATGGATGTTCCGCTGGTGCTAACAGCTACCAACCCCATACCCCCGGAGATAAGGGGTTGAGAATTGAATGAAAAACACATCCACCCTCATCAAAAGTCGGGGTATAATGGATGGCGCTAGGGGTTTAATGAGAATGGGAAAATAAAATAGTGCGAGCGTCTATTGTTCTCTCTCTTTTGTCTGCAGTTGTGTGTGTTATGGCACGAGGATATATTGGTGTTGCCATACATTTGATTCTATTTTTAAGTGTGTGTTCTCTATGTGGTGTGGTAGACACGCTTTATTAAATTTGTATTTTCAAATAATTGTTTGACAATCCTTTAAAGGAAGTACTCAATACATATAAAGCTTTAAAAGTGATATTCTTTTATATTTTTTAAATACAATTAAATAGATACTCACAACTTGTAAATAAACATTTGACCATCAATATTATATATTTTTTTGGTTGAGTTATATTATTATTAGTAAAATAAGCATGCACGGTAGTTTTACGAAATTATAAAAACATTATTATTAATAGCACCGCGTCTTACTACCCGTTCGGGTTATACGCACTTACGCTAATGTGTAATGGTAGGGTTCTTGTGAGATGAAATGGAGGACCTACAGTATAATGTGGGATCCGAACCACGCAGGTGGCCTGGCATTCCCCACATTCACAAGTTGTGAATAATACACGTCTTGTCAGAGGTGAAAGAAAGGATTGGCAATCAGATATTTTTTTGCCGAGACCGAGGATTGAACCCAGGACCCCCCAGCACAGAAGTCTGACATCTTCCCCTAGACCGCCAGGTCATTAAATTGATAAAAACAGAATATATGAATTTTTTTAATATGAAAACTATTTTATTTTGAGAAATCTTCTCAAAAACCTTACTTAAATTTTCTATAAATACTGTAAGAAATTTAATGTAGCTATTTCTCCAAACATATTTAATATAGCTAAATAAATATGATTAACTAGATTGACTCAGTATTTGATTAAAACAATTAAGATTAATATGTAAAATAATAATAAAGAAATAGAACGTTATTTTCAAAATAATACAAATAGGATTTTATTATTATATTATTATTATTATTATTATTATTATTATTTATTATTAGTATTATTATTATATTATTATTATTATTGTAACCTAACTCACAATGAATGAAAACGAAAAGAAGCCTCTAGAGGACCAGTGTTACGAACACGGACAAATAGACTGTATGAGGAATGAGAATGGGTAGAGGCTAATCACCTTCCACTTTATGTGTTCTGATGCTAGTGTCTTGGAGCAGTCCTCTTCATTAACTCACACGAATAAAATAGACTAGACCGTTTCCGGGTGAAAGTTCACAGAACCTTTCTCACTTCTGGCTCTATCGAGTCTCAGCGCATGACTCTCAAAATTTGGCAGTGCTAAAAAAAACTGGGCAGTGACACTCGGCAGGAAAACAATAGACCTAGTGTGTTTCAGGTAGGTTCTTGTTGCCTCAAAGATTGAGGAAAGGTTAAGGAATGTGGAAAGAATTAAAAAAGTATAAGGAAAGAACAGCAAACAGTCTAACCTAAACACTAGGAGAATATGCAAAGACACAAAATTGCGTTTATAATCTTCTTCAATAACGCAAAACAAAGAAGAAATAAAACCAAACCATTTCATACTCAATAATCAAATATAAACAAAAATAATCCAATTTCGAGGCATAGAGAACCTAGTACAGAGCACAATCAAAGAGATAGCATAGAGGACTGAAACATGAAGTAGAAATTAATAGTACTGGTCAAACAATAGAACCATATACAAACAATTATTATTATATTTGCCTTTGATTTCATAATATACATACTATGTACAGAAATACTATTTTTAATACAGATATTCAACTCAGACTGACCCGCCTCAATGGTACAATGGTCAAAGCCGTCACTCTTACAATAGAATGAACTGCCGATGACAGAGATAAAAGTTAAAATCTCGATTGGATGTAGTGAGGTATGAAATGTGTTAGATGTTCTCCCGTTCTCTATCCACGTAAAGTTAATTCACCCTGAAAGATATCAGTACTATTTTGACGAAATATTGCCTTATCTAAAAAGCTACAACAAATTGTAAACTGTCCAGTAGGGTGTATGCGGTGTTCATAATTGTAATCATCCTCTAAATTTTCCCTTCCTCATTAACATAAGAATATGAATAGTCTGTACTATAATAATATACGGATCTTGTAAGAATTGTAAATTTTACTTTACATCCAAGCCATATATTTTCCACTACCGGCTTGCTGTAGCTTCACATTCCTTTATAATCTAACTTAGGCCTAGGACAGGAAGAACATCCAGTCCCCAGCCATTAATTAATCACTGTTAAAGGGTGAACCCACATTTCACCAATGATACATTTTCAGCCATCCTGGGACTCAAATTCGGGAGCCTTAGCACAGAAGACAGACACGCTACCGACTGAACTAAGGTGTTGGACAAAAATGATAAATTATAGAACATTGTAGAACTAGCCAGATTAGAGCCTTAACTTTCATTGAAATCCATCACACTTTAATCCTGTTACTACTAAAGATTTATTAATTCATTGAATACCATTGAGGGCACTGGATACCGTAGTAACTTTTTTGAAATATATGCATCTCATCATTAATATTATACTTGATTTAAACTATTGTGTAATTTTGCTACTTTGATATAAAAACTAGTTTAAACTAATGGTTTTTAAATTATCAAACATCTATATACATTACAACTGGTCTCATTACGAGGAGTCTTCCTCCGTTACCTTTATGCTCATCTACTGTAACTCTTTCAAGTGGAATGAATGTAAGGACCTTGAAATATGTGTGTACATCCAGACTACACTTATTAATGGTAATAATTTATCAGGTCTAGATTTGGTCAATGCATTTAAAATTATCAAGCCACACACAATAATATATTTGAATTATTTAAAAATTTAATGACCATCTTCTACGTTCCACAAGTTCATAATATATTTGAGCAGCCTAAGCAAGAAAGTACCAAAGACCAACGACAAACGCCCAAATGTATGTTACAATATTTACATTATTTCCTCTATATAGTTTAGAGGTTCCCTCATTTGGTAAAAATTGAAACTTAAAATATATTTGCAATATCGCACAAAATATTTGATTTATTGTACTTAATAATAAATATATCTTTTATAAAAAGTTCAGAAATGAAAAGTATTTCTGTTTGGGGTCAGCTATAGTACTAAATGGAAAGAAAGGTATAACATACTATTATTTTTATAAAGATAATATTCGATTATAAAACAGTGCAAGTCAATAGATATATGAACAAGGTCTAATTTTTTCAGAATTTTCTAAAATATATTACAGGCTATACAGGACAACAAACTTGCGTATGGGTCTCTAGCGCCCTCATTTTATTAGGAGGGCTATGTAAGGGTGAGAACTAATTTTGAAGTCATTTCTCGTAAACATTCCATTAAAATTTTTAAATCTCCACAAGTAGCATCAAAGTATTTCCTTAACACACACCCTAATCACTAGGCCTTCTTCTCACTCCCTTCATTACGACAAATTAGTTTATAAGTGTAGTTCGGGGAGTTATTTTTATTGAGCCATTACTTTAAACCTCAATATTAGAGGATTGACCTAAAATTAAGATAATTTTATGTACATATAAAAAAAGTCATTGGTTTCACAAGTAAAAGTGTAATGAAGCAATTTCATTTTATTTTAACCCCTTGACAGAGAAGCGTGTACTAATATAGACCAATTCTCTACAACACATCATTTTCAGTTTAAACTCCCAAAGCGGCAACTTCTCCTTCTGTAGGTAAAATGTTATTACTCCTCCTAACTATAGAAATGTCAAACTGTCAAGCACAGACGCCGGGATGAAATTACTAATATCAGACTGTAGAATGCATTTCAAGAACATATAGAATATTAAACTCAAATTTAGGAATGTGTGTGGATTGGGGTTGGGGAAGCTATCTATTGTATCAAGACTATTGTGTTATAAGGGTCGTTTCTAACTTTTATTTATTTTTAAATGAATAATAATCATTAGGGAACTCATTTTACACCCTCAATGTAAGTTCAGGATTTATCTTAAAATATTAGTTGATAAGGTTTTCTGTTTTCATGTGGTCAGTATCGAAATTTAAATCCCTAGATATTAAATCCTGAAATTTATTAATCGATTGACAAAAATATGAACCAATTACGCTGTAATATCTTAACTAACACGTCATTTAAATAACAAATCTATAACTTTTTATTATTATTTTATTTTTTATTATTTAGCACCAAGTCTTACTACCCGTTCGGGTTATACGCTTTAAGTACTAATTACGCTAATGGATTGGGAATTGGGAAGGTTAAATTAGAGGAAGTGAACCCTCATTTGCGTGGAGGGAGAGTGTAAAACCATTCAGGAACCCCCCTCCCCCCAGTTCACCCAACCGAGATACGAACCTCAATCTCCCCGTCCTCGGCGGTCGAGCTCAACACGACTAGAGCGTTAGCCAACTACGCCACCGAGGCGGGTAAATCTATAACTCATAAAACAACATTTGAATACTGTACCAATATAAAACTATAGTAAATAAAACAAAAATCAAGATAAAAATATTTTCTCGACGGAGAATGCAAAGTGAAATTTCTAAACATATATTTATTAGGAACATGAATTAAAAACTAGCTTAACCTAAGACATTAAGTAAAAGCTTAGGTATTTAATAAGTGGATATCTGAACAAATCCGTATATAAATTGTAAATGTCTTCATTTTCACCACTTGGGATCCAATTAGGATACCAAAAATTTGTAGTCCATAACTATGAATACCTAGTCACTGGTTTAGTTTTTCCCAAATTCACTTGAGAAATTTGATCCTACGAGCAGTGGCAAATAAATCTGCCATTTGCAATGAGGTTACTTATGTTTGATAATTTTACAATCTCGTCTTATCAAGGTCAGTGCTTTCCCTCAAATGTACCCAATACTATATATTTTCTCTATATTATATTACAAGGAAATACCCGAACGGGTAGTAAGACGCGGTGCTAAATATTATTATTATTATTACAAGGAAATATCCAGTTAATCATCTTAAAAACGTTTTAGAAATATAAAAAAAAATCTTTTTTAATATTGAGGTTCTAACATTCTTATTAAATATCTCCAAATTATTGTCAACATAATTTATTGAAGATACTGAAATAATTCAAAGTTAATTTGGTTTTTTAAATAGTATTTCACTTAACAATAAATAATTAGATTAGATACAATCTTAAAACCTTAAATTGACTAATAAAACATTTTTAAATAATATTCCTAGTAATGTTCTTGATAAAGTAACCATAAACATACTAACATAATTGTTTCAGAGGTTTAAACTATAAATTAACTTGTAAAAATGAGTTTTTTTATTTATGAAGTGCATTATATCTTCAAAACTATATATAAAAAACATCCTCCTCTCCATGGCATGGTGCAGGATCCTCTCTGCCCCCCATCCACCACCGTTTTCCCTGGCGGCGTCACCATCAAGCTGAGTAAACAGAGATACGCCGCGCCCCAAACGTGGGACTGCCACACCATCCTGTACCACCTCTTCGCTCGCTCGCAAGCTCCCACTGTTTGAACATGCAAATTACGGATTAAAACCGTTTGCATAAGCCAATAATTTCAAGTCTTTTCCTACCCCCTCTTTGCCTCCCCTCTTCCACAACCAAACACTTCCCTCATCTATGGCACCTTTTGGAGAAGTCTAATTCTTCTCTGTTGAAGATGACTTCCGGGATTCATAGTCTTGTATTCTGTGGAAACTCGTTAGTAAGAAATACATGTTTTGGGGATGGTCATTTCTAGAAAATATTCTATTTGGACACAGTTTAATTACTGGAATGATTGGGTACACTTTCATATAGCTGACTGATACGTATTGCCATGACGGAAATTATTTAATTAGTATTTAATAGATCAATTTCTTCTCAATTTACCCTTCAACATATGGGCACCCTTGTTACCTCTCATGCCCCTCGAAGTCAAAAATATTTTCTATCAGTAAAACTTACAAACGTAGTCCACTTGAATTATATTAGCAGCGTTATCTCTAGATATCCTGAATTTGATTTTCATAATAAAATGGAAAACTAAACTTAGAGAGTAGTATTCAATGTACACCATTATACTAACTGTTAGTTTATTTTTTATGGTGCACTACCTTATTAATACTAGTGTATTATAGCCTGATTTTCCCCCCTTATTTTATTTCTTTTCCCACACTATATTGTAACTAATTTGCTAAGAGACAATCTTAAAATGGTCAAAGTCCTCGTAACTAGATTGTTCTTAAAGTGTAACCGTTAGTTAAACTTGGCGTTGTGTATTACAATACTATCTTTATGTGCTCGTCAAATTAGGAACAGGAGCCTTCCATTAGTTCATACCGTTAACTCTCTCGGACCTCTAGGTTTGTTTCAAAGCTTTTGATTGGCTTAATTTTACCATAGAGAATATAAGCAAGTCATAACAACGTCTATGAAACTGTTATGAAAACAAAACGATCAAAGCAAATCCAATTTATTAAGACTGTTTAATGTCATCTGCTATATTTTATAATATTTATATGTCTGAGAAATCTTCTGTTGAAAATAATAAACACAAAATTTAAATATTATTAAAGAAGAGGAAATGTTGCTAATTAAATTAATATATAAATACAAACAAACGATTTAAAATAAACATTATTATTAGCACCGCGTCTTACTACCCGTTCGGGTTATACGCACTTTCGCTAATGTGTAATGGTAGGGTGATTGTGAGATGAAATGAAGGACCTACAACTTAACGTGGAATCCGAACCACGGTGGTGGCCTGGCATTCCCCACATTCACAAAATGTCTTGTCAGAGGTGAAGGAAGGGTTTGGAAATCAGATAAATCTGTGCCGGGACCGAGGATTGAACCCCGGCCGCCAGCACAGAAGTCTGACACCTTACCCTAGACCGCCAGGTCACCAAAATAAACAAATATAGTTGGTGTTCAATCACTTTAAGAATTTCTAAAACTTTATTTTTGTTTAAACCAAAACTTAGGCCCAATCTTACAATGTCACGTTAAAGTCCTCGTAACTTAAACGTTTGTAAAGTCTAACCGTTGGTTAAACTTATCGTTGCGTTTTCCAATACTATTTTTATGTGTGCGTCAAATTACGGAGGTGCCTTCCATTAGTTCTTAGCGTTAACTTTCTCGGAGCGCAAGATTTGTGTCAAAGCTTTTGAATGGCCTAACTTGACCATAGAGAATATATAATCAAGTCATTACAACGTCTATGAAACTGTTATGAAAAAATCAATCAAAACGAGTTCAATTCATCAAATTTGTTGAGGTTAACTGCTATATTTTATCGTATTATTTTCCTGCTAAAATGTCTGTTGAAAATCATAAACGCGAACGAAGTGTAAATTTTAGAAAAGAAGAGGAAATGTTGCTGATTGAATTAATAGGTAAATAGAAACAAAGGATTGAAAATAAACAAACTTGTGCTGTAACATGGATACAAAAAAATTAAGCTTGACAGAAACTCTGAAGTGAATTTAATGCAGTAAGTGGATCGATTCCCAGATCCATTTCAAACCTAAAATCTAAATTTGATAATTTAAAAAGGAAGACTAGGAAAGTGTCGGTCCACAACAAACACGAGATTTTCAAAACAGGTGGTGGTGTGCCAATCACTTCAGGAATGTCCAATACTGTAGTTTTGTTTAGAGGAAAACGTAAAAAAAATCTTCATCGTTATAAAATTCCAGGAAATTCTTTCGTTATAAGTATCTCTTCGGTCTTCAAAGCCTTGGGTTACTTAGAACCTTTAGTTCATTCTCAATATCATCATAATCAAACAATAAATAACCTGTTTCATAATAAAAATAAATATATCCTAATTTTAATAATAACAATCACCTTGAAAAAATATGGCGGAGTGTTTAACGTTGTTAATGTATTCGTTATGTTTGCTAACCGGAAAGTATACTTCGCGTTAACTTTATGAGCACTTTTACGTGGATATTAGCGCTAATCAAACAGTGTAAGATCAAAAGTAGTGGTTGTTATCACTTAAACTTAAACACTTCGCATCTCTGGTTGAAGCAAGTGAACTAGTCCAGACCTCATTACTTTCTAAAACAGCCTGTCTCCCGTGTAGAATACACGTCTTTGGTTGAAGCAAGTGAAAGAGTCCAGACCTCTTTACTTTCTAAAACAGCCTGTCTCCAATGTACACTGCACATCTATGGGTGAAGCAAGTGAACTAGTCCAGACCTCTTTACTTTCTAAAACAGCCTGTCTCCAATGTACACTGCACATCTATGGTTGAAGCAAGTGAAAGAGTCCAGACCTCTTTACTTTCTAAAACAGCCTGTCTCCAATGTACACTGCACATCTATGGGTGAAGCAAGTGAACTAGTCCAGACCTCTTTACTTTCTAAAACAGCCTGTCTCCCATGTACACTGCACATCTATGGGTGAAGCATGTGAACTAGTCCAGACCTCTTTACTTTCTAAAACAGCCTGTCTCCAATGTACACTGCACATCTCTGGTTGAAGCAAGTGAACTAGTCCAGACCTCTTTACTTTCTAAAACAGCCTGTCTCCCGTGTAGAATACACGTCTCTGGTTGAAGCAAGTGAAATAGTCCAGACCTCTTTAATTTATAAAACAGCCTGTCTCCCATGTAACTGCACATCTCTGGTTGAAGCAAGTGAACTAGTCCAGACCTCTTTACTTTCTAAAACAGCCTGTCTCCAATGTACACTGTACATCTCTGGTTGAAGCAAGTGAACTAGTCCAGACCTCATTACTTTCTAAAACAGCCTGTCTCCCGTGTAGAATACACGTCTCTGGTTGAAGCAAGTGAAATAGTCCAGACCTCTTTACTTTCTAAAACAGCCTGTCTCCCATGTAACTGCACATCTCTGGTTGAAGCAAGTGAACTAGTCCAGACCTCTTTACTTTCGAAAACAGCCTGTCTCCAATGTACACTGCACATCTCTGGTTGAAGCAAGTGAACTAGTCCAGACCTCATTACTTTCTAAAACAGCCTGTCTCCAATGTACACTGCACATCTCTGGTTGAAGCAAGCGAACTAGTCCAGACCTCTTTACTTTCTAAAACAGCCTGTCTCCCGTGTAGAATACACGTCTCTGGTTGAAGCAAGTGAAATAGTCCAGACCTCTTTACTTTCTAAAACAGCCTGTCTCCCGTGTAACTGCACATCTCTGGTTGAAGCAAGTGAACTAGTCAAGACCTCTTTACATTCTAAAACAGCCTGTCTCCCAGGTACACTGCACATATCTGGGTGAAACAAGTAAACTAGTCCAGACCTCTTTACTTTCTAAAACAGCCTGTCTCCCGTGTACACTGCACATCTCTGGGTGAAGCATGTGAACTAGTCCAGACCTCTTTACTTTCTAAAACAGCCTGTCTCCCGTGTAGACTGCACATCTCTGGGTGAAGCATGTGAACTAGTCCAGACCTCATTACTTTCTAAAACAGCCTGTCTCCCGTGTACACTGCACATCTCTGGGTGAAGCATGTGAACTAGTCCAGACCTCATTACTTTCTAAAACAGCCTGTCTCCCGTGTACACTGCACATCTCTGGGTGAAGCATGTGAACTAGTCCAGACCTCTTTACTTTCTAAAACAGCCTGTCTCCCAGGTACACTGCACATCTCTGGGTGAAACAAGTAAACTAGTCCAGACCTCTTTACTTTCTAAAACAGCCTGTCTCCCGTGTACACTGCACATCTCTGGGTGAAGCATGTGAACTAGTCCAGACCTCTTTACTTTCTAAAACAGCCTGTCTCCAGTGTAGACTGCACATCTCTGGGTGAAGCATGTGAACTAGTCCAGACCTCATTACTTTCTAAAACAGCCTGTCTCCAATGTACACTGCACATCTCTGGTTGAAGCAAGTGAACTAGTCCAGACCTCTTTACTTTCTAAAACAGCCTGTCTCCCGTGTAGAATACACATCTCTGGGTGAAACAAGTGAACTAGTCCAGACCTCTTTACTTTCTGAAACAGCCTGTCTCCCGTGTACACTGCACATCTCTGGGTGAAACAAGTGAACTAGTCCAGACCTCTTTACTTTCTAAAACAGCCTGTCTCCCGTGTACACTGCACATCTCTGGGTGAAGCATGTGAACTAGTCCAGACCTCTTTACTTTCTAAAACAGCCTGTCTCCCGTGTACACTGCACATCTCTGGGTGAAGCATGTGAACTAGTCAAGTCCTCTTTACTTTCTAAAACAGCCTGTCTCCAATGTACACTGCACATCTCTGGGTGAAACAAGTAAACTAGTCCAGACCTCTTTACTTTCTTAAACATCCTGTCTCCCGTGTACACTGCACATCTCTGGGTGAAGCATGTGAACTAGTCCAGACCTCATTACTTTCTAAAACAGCCTGTCTCCCGTGTACACTGCACATCTCTGGGTGAAGCATGTGAACTAGTCCAGACCTCTTTACTTTCTAAAACAGCCTGTCTCCCGTGTAGAATACACATCTCTGGGTGAAGCATGTGAACTAGTCCAGACCTCATTACTTTCTAAAACAGCCTGTCTCCCGTGTACACTGCACATCTCTGGGTGAAGCATGTGAACTAGTCCAGACCTCTTTACTTTCTAAAACAGCCTGTCTCCCGTGTAGAATGCACATCTCTGGGTGAAGCAAGTGAACTAGTCCAGACCTCTTTACTTTCTAAAACAGCCTGTCTCCCGTGTAGAATACACATCTCTGGGTGAAACAAGTGAACTAGTCCAGACCTCTTTACTTTCTGAAACAGCCTGTCTCCCGTGTACACTGCACATCTCTGGGTGAAACAAGTGAACTAGTCCAGACCTCTTTACTTTCTAAAACAGCCTGTCTCCCGTGTACACTGCACATCTCTGGGTGAAGCATGTGAACTAGTCCAGACCTCTTTACTTTCTAAAACAGCCTGTCTCCCGTGTACACTGCACATCTCTGGGTGAAGCATGTGAACTAGTCAAGTCCTCTTTACTTTCTAAAACAGCCTGTCTCCAATGTACACTGCACATCTCTGGGTGAAACAAGTAAACTAGTCCAGACCTCTTTACTTTCTTAAACATCCTGTCTCCCGTGTACACTGCACATCTCTGGGTGAAGCATGTGAACTAGTCCAGACCTCATTACTTTCTAAAACAGCCTGTCTCCCGTGTACACTGCACATCTCTGGGTGAAACAAGTAAACTAGTCCAGACCTCTTTACTTTCTTAAACATCCTGTCTCCCGTGTACACTGCACATCTCTGGGTGAAACAAGTGAACTAGTCCAGACCTCTTTACTTTCTAAAACAGCCTGTCTCCCGTGTACACTGCACATCTCTGGTTGAAGCATGTGAACTAGTCCAGACCTCTTTACTTTCTAAAACAGCCTCTCTCCCGTGTACACTGAACATCTCTGGGTGAAGAATGTGAACTAGTCCAGACCTCTTTACTTTCTAAAACAGCCTGTCTCCCGTGTACACTGCACATCTTCTGTAATTCAACTTCAAAAATATTCTCATCTGTTAATATCACATTTCAATGCTGAGTGGTTTTCCTACCGAGAATATCGTAATTATGTCAAATCTTAAATGTATTTTGATAGTCAAGGGAACATATACACATTTATTCCTTAATGCCTTGGACTTTCCAATATTAGCCTTAGCACTCCAATGGTATCTCAGGCTTTTTTTTCTCCCTGAAACCAAATTGTAATCAAACATCTATTCCATTATCTTATTTTCTTGTTGCAAAGTGATTTCTCTTTCCATTACCTATTCCACGTGTTATATCCAACTAATGGAACTGAAGTCAATATATTTGTAGGCTAACTTTTTTTAGGCAGTGCAGCCATTCTGACCTCTAAGAAATTCAAGCCATTCTTCTGTTATGTTTATCTTGTTTACTTGGGGATTAATAACCTTAATTCTCATAGCTTTTCTTCTTACCGTACACTTTACGGCCTTTTCTACTTCACTCTTAAACATTTTATAGACACACACAATATAATGACACAAATTAAACTAACCCTTGATCACTGACTACATTTGTAATCATCGTCCTAGATGTTCAAGCAATGAAAAGAATGATGTACCAGCATACAATAATAAAGTCTGAATCAAACTAAAATATTTTACACGTGTGGAATGAAACAATTATTCAGTGAATTAATTGTATTTTAAATTTTTAATTCAACATAAATATTAACGTCTAATGGTTTTGTACAATATAAAGAAAATATTTAAATTTAGATTAAGATTAACTAGCATACCATGCACAAATTTAACAATACTTATTTAAATATATAGATTTTTTATTTTATTTGATAATGAATTTATCTAAACTGAAGACATTTTTGTTTTTCAATTTAATTCCACGGAAAGGTCGATTTTGAATATTTCATTTCAAGGCCATAGTTTAAGTTTGCAGGACTGTGATGACATTATTATGTTTCCCAGTCAATGCCGTTTAGTTACCACGTAGCAGTGGTTATGTGTGAATCGAGCGTTTGCAGTTAAAGCATTTTACAAAAACCATGATTGCTATGAAGGTGCGCCACGAGATTTTCGGTGTCATGATCCGGTTCCGTCATCTCACGCTGTAAAGACAGGGGTTTCAGAGTTTGAAACAATACGTTCACTATTTAGAAAAAAGCATCCAGGGCCAAGAAATAATATTCGAACACCAGAAACTGTTGGAGCAATCATTGCTTAGTTCCTGGGGAGTCCTCAGCGTTCTGCACCGCAACATGGAGTGTCAATAGTTTTGTCTTGGGGCACTTTGGCCAGAATATCGTTCTCAGATTTAAAGTTACATCCATACAAGATTCAGATAGTCCAGGAATTAAAAACCTGTGAATTCAATAGAATATTTGTTTTTGCTGAATAATTTTTAGCAAAATGTAAGGAAAACTAAAATTTCTTGGAATATCTTTGAATGTCTGACGAAGACTGATTTCATCTAAATGGTTATGCCAACAAACAGAGCTATCGGTACTGGGCTGCGGAGAATCCTCGCCTCTTACACCAGTGAACTTTACACAGTGAAAAAGTGTCAGTTTGGTGTACGGTGTCATCGAAAGAAATAATCGGGTCGTAATTTTGAGGATGACAATGACCGCGCGGTGAATGTAACTTCAGAACGGTATGTCAACTTGGATCAAACGATTCTTAGCAATGAACTAGCGAACTATCCAGTTATTTGAGTTCACGTAGTTTAATCAGGACAGAACTACAGCTCACACTGCAAAAATCTCAATCGTCTCTTTACGAGCGCTTTTTGGAAACAACTTCATGACCAGGAATTACGATATCATTTGGCCTGCGAGATCATCAAATCTATCGGTATGTGATTTATTTTTATTGGAATTTTTAAAATTAGAGTGGTTGCTCATCGTCCTCAAATAATTAATGAAATGAAGGATAGGATTCATTAAGAGATTGAAGCGATCTCCATTGAGACGTTGGTGCAAGTTTCGACGAACTTGTGTTTAGGAATGCAGGAATGCATGAGAAGGAAAGGTGGCCATCTCAAAAATGTTATCTTTAAGAAATTACTTTTATGTAAAGTGAGTAATAAATGGCATAGTTGTAGCATTTAGATAGCCATGTATGCAGAGAAATTAAAACTATTTAAAGTTGTATTACACAGTTATCACACGCCACCCTGTACTAGGATTCGTAGACTTATTTTAAAAAAAGTTATTTAAAAATGAAACATTAATAATATTTACAGTACATGAGGAATTTATATTACCAAGTTGGTTGAGAAAATCTCATTGTAGTCAAAATTATTTGTTACAATTGAGGAGGTTGAGGCAAATACATTATAACCCTCATTTGAGTTTAAAATGAGTTATCAGTGATTTATGGTTACATGCCACTTGAACCGCAAGTTGTTTTTATAGTAAGTCAAGACCTTGATTATAACTAATACCCATTAATACTTTACCTATTTTTTAATCTATAGACGTTGAAATAGTGAAAATATACTATCTGAATCAATTAGGGTTATCTTGTTTTTGACCTGACCCACTCATTATTAGGCCCCATAGTCCCAGCGGTTCGTGAGATGCATATGGGGAGTGAGGGGGCCGAAGGTAGTTGGAAGGCAGTTTTGTTATCAGGGCTGTAAGGGGAACCTCCCTCCTGAAGATGAGCAAAAGTACCAGCTGTCCCGGAGATTCATATGTGTGTCTGGGGATGGGTGGGGGTGAACTTTTGAACTTATGGTAAATAAAATTATAGCATTTGTACATCTTCAGGTGAACACATTTATATCAAAGTCCCCATTTGTCAATTTAACCAATAAAATAGGTCAACATTAGATCTAAAAAGAATATACTTTTTCGTAGCCATAGAAAATGAATTGACACGTTTTTATGACTAAAATTATAAAATAGTTTGATATTAGAAATACAATTTAAGCTATTTTGTATACAAGAGATACAATACCATTAGATTTCCAAGTGTAGGCTTGTATGTCATCGATTGTAATCATTGTAAATGTAAAATTAAACTTTATCGTTGTAATGTTTCATAAATTGAGACCTTTTATTGTTCTGTAAATATATAAAGAACAGTAATACTAAAAGTAATACAGAAATAGACCAATAATAATAATATCTGGGTCAATTTTATATTGTGAGTTTGAACAGTATTTATTTCTTTTGTAACACGCAACGTTGATATTGTCCAGAGATCATTGAGATATTTTATTTGAGGAAATACCAACAGTGGTGATCATATGAACTAATGCGTTAGAATCGTAATGTTCTTCTTCGCAGTTTTTCGGAAGTTCAGGGTATTTTTTTTGTTTGTGTTCAAGAGAAATTATTATAAACATCAGATTTTAACTGTGATTGCTCTAAACTCCATCCATGCTAATTATATGAGGTTATTAAAAATATATGTCCTTTTTCCTTAAATGGCTGTTTGTAAATATTGAAATATTGTTTAGACTAATAAATGGTGGATCGAAAAGAATGAGTTTAAAAAAAATGCACTTACATTTACCTTAGAGTAAACTATATATCCTGGTTTATATCTTAGTTAAATGAATATCCATATATTACATTTAAGATCAAATTAAATTTAAATATTCTTAAACAAGTAGAAGTTTCCATTCTAATTTTAAACAATCAAAGAAAGGAAGACATTTATAAAAAAATTAAAGTAAAATAAACACACACAAAAAATAATGAAAGACAGTGTCTGGAGTTTTCAATTCAGTGCACACAGAATCGCACATAGAAAGTTTAATAAGTAGGGTGTAACGCTTATAAGGACCCACCCCCACATCTTTTTAAGACCCCAATCTCCCCTTTATCCCTATTTTAATCTTCACAAGTAGCTTTTTCTGTTAGTGAAAAAAATAAAAGAAAAAAGCAAGACGGTCTCGGCGCATCTAGCAATTTCCTCTCTCTCCACCACTCCCCTCTTCACAACCAAGTAACGGTTTCTACCATCTTCTTTCAAAAGTGTCTCACCCTCTCTCCCCCTTTTTACTTTTCTATTTTCCCCCAATGACTCCCTCCTTACTGAGCAATAATCCAAGAATATTCCAATTTGCCGCTCGCTAATTAGTCCAAATTGACACTTGATCTCCTTAGCGGGTCTTGTGGTAATCAGCACTCAACAAGAGTTTGACGGAACGGCCCTTTGGGACGGAAGAAGGGGTGGTTTGGTTAATAATAAGAAAAAAACAGTGGCTTTTCAACACATGTTTCCTGAAAAAACATTATTAGATTATATGTAAATAATAAAATATGAGAGAAACTTAGTTATATAAATAGTTTGATATAATAGACCACTGGTGATGTTTATATTTTTATATCAACACTATAAAAGCAAATGTGAAGTAGAATTCTGGCAAAAATATTCATTTTATTTTTGATAGTCTTTGGTTTTGGTGTTCATTCCTTTTCCTATCCAAAATTAAAATTTTTCTTCTCACTAATATGTATTAATAATAATATTATTATTAGTATCATTAATATTATTACACCACATCTTACTACCCACTCGGGCTGTACGCACTTACGCTAATGTGTAATGGTAGGGTGATTGTGAGATGAAATGGAGGACCTACAGTTTAACGTGGAATCCGAACCACAGTGGAGGCTTGGCATTCCACACATTCACAAGTTGCCTTGTCAGAGGTAAAGGAAGGGTTTACCGAAATGTAGAATAGGAAATGTTCAACGCAGTTATTGTTACTAGTTTTGTAAATTTTTACCTTCTGCACCTCTTTCCCATCACATTTTCTAATTTAAAGAAATGTTGTAGGTGACCTGGTGGTCTAGGGGTAAGGTGTTAGACTTCTGTGCTGGCGGCCGGGGTTCAATCCTCGGTCCCGGCACAAATTTATCTGATTTCCAAACCCTTCCTTCACCTCTGACAAGACATCTTGTGGATGTGGGGAATGCCAGGCCTCCACCGTGGTTCGGATTCCACGTTAAACTGTAGGTCCTCCATTTCATATCACAATCACCCTACCATTACACATTAGCGTAAGTGCGTATAATCCGAATGGGTAGTAAGACGCGGTGCTAATAATAAATAATAATAATAATAATAATAATAATAATAATAATAAAGAAATGTTTGAATATCTGGGGTTTGCTGGTTCTGTAAATAAAAAACTGCCCATTTCTCTAACCCCCATTTAAAAATAAATTTTCCAAATGCTCGGAAACTAATAAGTTAGTAAAAAATATTTTCAGATTCATTTTATTTCTTTAGTAGTACTACAACTTTGAAACGATTAATTATTCCATATCTAAAATAATAATGAAGATATTAAAAATATCATATATGATATAATAAATCTGCTTCCAAAGTAAGTAGTTTTCCCGGGAAAACAGGATGGGCCAGTTTGTTTGTTAAAATATGCCTGTATAATAATTATCATTAAAATAGTTGAAGTCATTTTCTAAGATTTTATGTACAGATCAATGTTTTTAAAAACATCATCTGTAAAACCTCTTGAGAACCTTAGATACCAAGTTTCATCCTGAGTGAGTGGTAAAATGGTTTCTAGTTTAGGCAGAAGAAAAGAAACACAGAGACAGACAGATGGTGTTTTGAAAACAACTTTTTCTTTGAATCATCAGGTTATGAGACTCAATAAAAGAATAAAAAAAGAGACTTCTCAAAAAACTAAGAATAAAATTATACATACTAATTAAATTAAATTATATAATTTTAGAAATTTCAACTTGATTGAAAGATGATTTCAAACACGGATTTATACGAGACCTAAGTTCATATTGTCCTATGAAAAAGTCCCATTCAAAAAATCAGAATCTTCTTTTTATCTATGAGATCTAAGTGTTGATTCATAATCTTTGAAAACATGGTGAGCCTTAGTGGTCAACTTTATGACCCTTTCAACATGTTATCAATTAAATCTTAATTTGTTTCACTAAACTCTCAAGTTGGATTATAAGATTGAAGCAATAAATTAATGCAGATTTTGTTTTTATTTTGGTACGTGTACACATTCATTTAAGTGGTAAATGTATTGTTTATGAACTGGCTATTAGGTTTGTTATAAAATTGTAATGGTATATATTACTAATACACATTTTAATCACTCTAAGATTATCAGATTCAAAATTTTAAAAATATTTCTAAATTAATATATATATTAAACTAATAAATATATAATGTTGTTTGTTATTAGATATCTTGGAAAATGCTAATGATACAAACTTAATACAAAATAATTATCAATAACTATTTCCATACAATATATACAATAATTGTAGACACATGAAATCAATAATCTGGATTTAAAATTTTACTCTACCTTAGTGGTTAAAATTTTCCACGCAATCAAAAACAAACAAATAAATATATACAGCTCTTCTAAGTGTTGTGTAATTGTTCACGTGTGGCTCGCATGCGGCTTATGTGATCTACAGTTTGACGTCCCACGTGTCAAATGTGGGGTTTTTGTTCACACGAGAAACACCGAATCAAATAGAGTAACTTTAGATAAGAGTGTTAGAAGATGTTGTTCCTAGCACAATGGTCGGTTTTTAAAACATATTTCTATTTAATTACGTCATTAGTGTCGAAAAACGTTCTTATCCTCTAACATGCAAGATACACAACAAAACATCCACGCGTATGTACAGTACGTATATATTTGTTGTGAGCCATTATAAAAGAATCAACGTTTACTTCGCCGGATTTAGACTAAAAATAATAGAGATGTAAGAACGTAGTAAAATAATCAAACCTTTGTCGATATTTTTGTGGTTGATATCACTGCTACATAACATATAAAGATGAGCTCTTACACCGCCACCTGACCACCTAAGCAACACGCGATATGCAACGGCAATACGCAATACATTATTACTAGGCAAATTGCAGCACGCAGTAAATTCAGGGGCACGTACCAGCTGTGTTGCTCTTCTCAGGGCCGATTGCTTATAGCAGCAATGCTTGTTATAGGCCTACGCTCAAACAAGAAATAATCGAATTGTGATATTCTTCACTCTTAATTTTTTGGCAAATATATTGAGACCCATATAAATTTTTAATTTTAGTATTTAAAAAAAATATATATTTATTGATATATATCTCAATTTTGTTGTATTTTTTAAATAATAAAACCATTTTACAGGTATAAATTCCAGTGTTTTTACTTGTTCATGAAAACATAAATATTATTGAAATAATGAACTTTTTCAGCCATGAGATAACGACAAATCCTTAGGTTACATCAGTTAAATATTCAGATTATTTTTATTTCACCCTACCCTTAAATTATGGTAGTTTGTTGACAAATAGTATTTATAATTATATATTTATTGAATTTGGAACTCGCAAATTGGTTTAAAATGTATATCTGTAGAAGTTTTGACATTACAAAAATCAAATTAATGTTTTTTTCTCTCTGAAAAACTTTTAAAAAGTATTTTTTATGACTAATTTTAGAAAATTCGATATTTTTGAAAAAATTCTTTGATGTTGAGTTTAAAATGTGTACATGGTAAACTTTTTCTATATAATAAATAACCTTATTTACTGTTCGATAAGACGTTTCCGATGGTAAAATTACAAAGAAATAGCAAAGCAGATTTTGAAAAACCACATCTCATTTTAAAGGTTAGGTTTCTAGGATGTCTCAAAAATATAATTTTCCAAGGAATACTGAATTTTCCTAAATAGTTTTTTTCAGCCTTACTTTTAATGTTTAAATCGCCACGAAACTCTGATTTGTTCATGGTGTGTTAAATGTAACTACAATATTTATCTCCGGTTACATAATAATACGAGCTCAACTCTTACTTTAGTGGTTATGTTGCATCAAATAGAAAGATAATGGAAAGTATTTATAGATGTATATCAACAAACTGATTATATTAGGCTAAAAATATTAATTTTGTATCTATTGTTGATTTTCATACTTCCTCTCATTTGTTTTTAAATATTTTACTCTGCTCTTATGTTTAGTTTCATAAAGCATTTTCAGCTGATTTAAATTGCGATAAAATAAATTAATTTATTTTGACAGAAGATCTTCCATATTTAATGTCAGGGGTCTCAGAATGTCGCAAAAATAGTAGATTCTAACGTAAGCCATATTTTCCTAATGAAATTCAAACGTGGTTAAAAATAATTAATCATTCAGCAAATAAAATATTCATCTTTGGTCAAAAGTAATAACTAAACTTTTACTTAATTTGTAGAGTAAATCAAATATACAAATTATCACCCAAATTCATATATTATATCAAACAAACCAATAACAGTAGGTTAGAAAAATATCATTTTGTTTGCATTGATAGTTTTTCTTCTTCTTTATTTGTTAATATTTACTTCTTATCACAAAATGGCAGTTAAAATAGGTGTTCTAGCACATCTTTTACCTCATTCTTTGATTAAGGGAATTAATTTCTTAGACTGGTGAAACATTGTTTTATGAATATTTATATCATTAATTGGCCTTTAAATCAACCATATTGACTAGAATTGGACAATTAAAAGTTCAGTAGTCAATTTACAAATGCTTAACGTTTTGGTTCACATATGAATTATAAATTAAATACTAATCTATTATGATAAAATATGTGTTGATATATATTATAATTTTAAAAGTTTACAAAATGATCTTGAAAAGTGTTTACATCGCCATTTTAATTGTAAGTATGGGTTTGGTGTTCATTTTTACAAATAGTTTAACAATACCAATAGATTCAGTTATTTTCCTAGCTACCACTTAATTTTGATGATATTTCAAAGTAATATTTTATGCATTCCTTCTATCTTATGATCTAAATATATGTTCTAATGTTAAATTTTTTCAAATAATATTTCAATACAAATAAGTACAATTATGTTTCCATGCAACCACTTGATATTTTTGGATAATATTTCAAAGTAAAGATTTGTGACCCACTTCACTGGTTACATGGTCTAGGGCGTTACTTTCACACTAGACTGGATTGCAGATGATGGTGAGATAAAGGTTCAAATCTTGGTCGGGTGAGCTGAGGGTTGTTTTCCAAAATTGCTCTCACCTCTTCCCCACGCAAATGCGGGAACACTTCCTATAAATATAACCTTCTTCATTCCTTAGACCATTGGGGTGATTATAACTTAGGCGTATAGCCCCTATGGGTAGTAAGATGCGATTCTAAAAGTAAGTTTTTATGTAATCCTTTTATCTTCTCACACACTCTCATTCTCTCTCCCACGCACTTAAACTCTCTCTACCTCACACACATAAACACACTAACACACTTTTCTACAAACTTAATCTCTCTCAACCACACTCCCTCTCACAAACTTTCTTTTTTTAACACATCTGTCTCTCTCTACCATACTCTAGTTCTCTATCACACACACATTCTTTCTCTCACAATCTTCCCACACACTCTCTCCCACACATATTCTCTCTAGGACAGTGTTTTTCTTTCCCATTCTTACATACACACAATCTCTCCCACATACTATATTTATCACACATTATTTCTCTCACACTCTCTCTCACAAACACTTTCTCTATCACAGTATCTTTATTTCTCACAGTCTCTCTTCCACACACACACACACAAACACACGCACACACAAACACACACACACACACTCCCTCACATACTATCTTTATCACACTCTATTATTCTCACAGACTTTCTTTATCACCTACAATTTAGATATGAGAATGTTTGTAGGAAAGTGCCGTACCATTTGTTTACATGTTGATGTGGTACTGAATAGAATCGTATGTTATAGTCCATAGTGGTAGTCAAGTAGCTTAAGGTGTAGAGCTCGCATAATAGGGTAAGACCTCTAGTATCGGTCAAATGCACAAGAAGAAGTTTTCAGTAGAGTATTTACATTAGAGTTTTCCCAATCTCTCTACATTATAATGTTGATTCATATTATCTATGATAATCTTCCAATCCCAAACATATAGATTATGTCATTGCTAATCCAAAGTGATGGGCACTCGTACTAAAACTTAGGTTAGATTTGCTGGTTTCCTGATGATTATAAGGTTTGAGTAGTTATTAAAAATGAGTGTAATAAGGGTGGCTTTTCTTAAATAGATTCCCCCCTCACTCTAAGTCCATGTGGATACATATATATTAAGATTAAACCCTCTCGCTCCTAATATATTACTATAGTAAATTGTGAATGGTCAAAATGGGTATCAATATTTAAAAAAAAGTCGTTTAGTAATGGTTTCTTAAGCAGTTGAAAGAGAAAACTTGGCAACAGATTGTTAGTTGAATAAATAGGAGAAAAAAAATTTGCTCATTTTTAAAAATATTGAATATTTGATGAATCACTTATTTATAAAATCATCAATATTAATAGTTTTGTCCAAAATAAATATTTATTTTATAGTAGTTTGATTATTTAAATTGTTAGTTTTGGAAGAACATGATAGCTAGGAAATTCTTACTAACTATTCCATTAATTACAATGGTTTATTCCTAGTATTTTTAATTTGTCACCTGGAAAAAGGAATTTAGCCCAGGACCTTTAGTTAAGCGCTATAAAGTTATACCACTGAGATAACAAAGATTAGTCGTGTTATCAGAGTCATTCTTAACCCATAGTTCACTTCTATTATATATTGTTCATTTGAGATTCGAGAAACTTAAATCATATACAGCTGAATTAAGAGGTAGAAACAATGGTAAAAACACACACACACACACATATATATATATATATATATCATTCTATAAAAACTACCCTTCAGTGCACCCAGTTGAGATCCAGACCTCAATAATACCATCATAGGCAATCAATTATATCAGGACATAAACCGCTTGGTTCTTGATATCCCTGGTGCAGGTAGCAATATTAATAATTATTATACATTGTTAAAGGATGTATTATTGTGGATGCTGTTATAAACATAGTTATTTAAATCTTTATAAATAAAAAAGCTCTTAAAATTTTAGTCACGTCAAATAATAAAAATGTAACTAAGGCGATTTTTCAATGGAAGACCAGTCCACATCTCCATTCTCTTCCGTCAGCGGCTTTCACACACCGGAAATATACACGTATGATACAACCGGAAATTCCGTTGAATTGTGGAATTGGATTTCCTCGGTTGCACACATTTGTGAGCTATACGAGTACATACACGTGACATCAGTAGGAAAGACGTCTAGACCAAATAGACTCACACACGTTCCAATACGTTGGTACCTCAATATATTGATATAGGAAGATGTCTGGAATTTAATTCTCAATCAAACTTTTTTTGCAAAAACGAGAGTCACTTATGGCGTGTTTTATATGTATTGGATTAAGCACATGGCTAACCCTACGATTCATCCACATATTTACATCTATTAGGGTGGGGATCAAGAAGTTACACGTTTCTAGGATATGTACCAAATTATCGTGAAGGAAGAGAGTGAAATAATGTAAATAAAATGACCTTAGTACACCCAGCAGAGATTCAAAAGCACGTCATAGACAAACCAGAATATACGAAACTTTAATTCAGTCCACATAGCTACTGATGCGGGGATATTCTTTAATAATTTTGGTTGTTATTACTTTATCTGATATAGAGATTTATATAAACAATTAAAATATTAATTTATTTTAATCACTGTTATTCACTGTATGAGCTCCATTTACGTGTTTTAAAAATAATTATATAACTATATTACGGTTTTCATTTGTAATTTTTCTTACACGTTGTCGTAGTGCTTTGAATGTTTCAGCTTTGAGCTATTATAGATCTCGTGACTGTTGCTCAACATTATAGTGAAGGAGCCGTGACCGTGGTGTAGTGGTCATTTCACATTGCTACGAGAAATGAGGTCCTGGGTTCTATTTCTGACTGTAACTTTGGATTTTTTACCCCTAAGGGTAATTACCCCAACTGTCACCAGAGTATGGATAATTAGGCTTAATTTAGGTTAAGACTCACACCGGCTCTGCAACATCATAATAATTATCATCTCATTGAGATGTAGACAACCTCCTAAGGTGTACCGTGTGTAACGTTCTGTGTCAGCAGAGCAGTTAGTAGTCCATACATAAGCCGACCAAACCTGAACATCACAGCCTCACCTGGTATTAAAATATATAAAATAAGTGATACGGAACTCCGCATGGACATTCTCGCTCTTTGTTTAAAAAATTGAGATATTTACTCAAAATTCATAAAATAATATTAATTAGCAAACCCAAGAACAAATTGCGCTATACATACGTAAAACATTTTGTCTCCTGGTTTTAAATTCCATAATTTTATTTTTAAAGAATTACGTCTTCATTTGTATATTTATACCAATAAAAATATCGATACTGGGTCCTCAAGGATCAAAACTTCGTATTAAAATATCGACTTCCAGTTTAAAATTTTCGATATTTCACTAGGGTTTGCACATCTTATTATTATTGCATCGCTATTAACTTTCTCATTTATAAATTTTGACCAATAATATAGTTAAATTTTGACTATTAAATCTAAAATGATAGAGATAGAACATTATTGTACAAATATTTCCCCTAAGAGGGTGAAAGAATAAGAACATACAATTTTGAGATACTTGCTTATTTCTTACTCTATGACATTAGAGAATTATTTTGTTATAACTTAAGTAGTTTCTTTTCTCAACTAAAGCTCACAAAATTGTATTAATATATTTGCCAATATCTCAGAAACCATTGGTTTTATAAAAATATATTTTATATAAAAGGTTTTTTAATATCACTACAATTGTGCAATGATAAGATATTTAGTATCGCTAATAGTTGTGGAGATACGGAAATGTCCTCTTCTGTAAAGAAGACTAAAATTAATTTTCGTGGGAAAATGAAAATATACTGTTTATATATAATATTAAAAAATGCTAAGATACGAATTTGAATCAAAATCGTCCGAATAGATTTTAAGAAAATCGAATTTTTCTCTTTTCGCCTTTTATTAAACTGGTCTTAATTTTGGGGTTTAAAAGACACACACACACACACAGATGGCATTACAAAAACAACTTTAAAGGGTTCAGGGGGAACATAAGACGTCGACATCCATAAATGTTTATTGATAGATTTTTTTTATGGTCGCAAAACTTACCTTTAGTGTTCGAAAAGTTAAGTGTATATATATATATATATATATATATATATATTTGAGTAAAGCTTGAAAGTTATTGGTTTTATAAAAATATATTTCAAATAAAATATTTGTATTATAAATATATATATATATATTTGCATTGATAAATAATTTGATATCCAAAATAATTTCAGAGATATGATGAAAAATGAGAATTTGCGTTTCTGACTGGAGACCTTAAATCATTTTGCTGAAACATTGAGGGTAGCCATTTTGTTTGGAATATTTATAAATGATTTAAATCGAGTTTTAATCAAAATCGTTAGTGCCAAATTTGATAAAATCGATTTTTTTCCTTTTGCCTTTCAGAAAACTACCCTAAATTTTAAGGTTAGATATCCAATTCCCAAAACCCCTCGGGGCAACCCTATGAAAACCCTGGATATCAAGTTTAACCCCGATCGGTAAAATAGTTTAGGCTCTAGTTGAAGGTTTAGACACGGAAATTCAAAAAGCACCTTTTTTTAATTCGGTGGAAGGGGCGGGTTCAGGAAACGTTAATTCGGTAGAAGGGCGGGGGTGGGGGGGGGGTTGGGGGGGGGGGTGTTCAGGAATCAAAAAAATTATAAAATAAATAATGGAAATGTGTATTGAACGTATTAAATTTGTTATTATTTAAGCAATGATTTACTTAAAGATTTCATTTATTTAATCTTATAGTAAATATATATCTATTTAATTAACTGTCTGTTCAAACATTCCCAAATGGAAATTTGTATGTTGTCTTTCTTCCTATCTCTTCCTACAAAACTTCATTCCAGAAAGTCTGGTACAGTTTTCGGCTTGTTTGTTGCTTTATGCCACCCACTACTACTTCAAACTATGAATAAGAGGACAACCACCCCTCTCACAAATAACAATTCTCAAGAGGCTCTCAACATTTTCCTCCCTCTGACACTGAAACTCCCCTTGTCCCAACAGTTATACTAAGAGAACTTCAACTATCCTACTTCTCAAAACAGTCCTATTGAAAAATCATATTGTTGAGTAAATCGTATGCTTTAGTGCACGTGAAATGGACCATATACACCCCTTCCACCCTCTCTTTTCCTTCTTTCCCCCAACGAATGTTATCCTAAAACTTAGATAAACTCTGGGACAAGCGCACGCGGTTTCCCTTTCTTGATATGCTAAGGGAAGATATTTTTTACAGTTCAACGGCCAGACCAAATTTCCTTTCCAGTTTTTTTTTTGTTTGAAAGAGAAAAAACGGTGGGAGGTTAAGGGTATACCGAAAAGATTGGCGGTGGGTATCTTCAAGAGTAGGAAGACAAGGAGATCTGCATAGGCAGTCAGTGTACCAGGCAAGAACGTTGTGAAAGGCAATCGACTGAAGTAATTTATTACACTAGTGAAAAAAAATCGACAGAGAGAATTCTTTCTTGAACAATCTTCAAAAAAACTAACGGGTACTCTTTAGAAAAGAAAGCATAGCAAAGGATGAAGAGGAATAAAACTAAGTGGAAGTAACATGGTTTGATCACCAGGGTTAGGGGACTGCGAGAGGTCAAACGATGCTATCCATCTTGTTAGAGGGGATAGAAGGTCATTGAATTGTGTGAAATAAGCCTGTCTTTGAGTTACAAGTGTAATTTGCAAATTTTAAATTCATTGGTTTTTATTATTATTATTCTGTTCTCAACTTATTAATAACTTTTGGGTCTTTTTGTATCCCAACACTCTTAGACTATAAATTATAACGGTAAAATTTCAGAGTAAACTACACGCATTTGTGGAAAGTAAAAAGAGGCAAATAATTTTTTGGCAAAAATCACTTTACTACACCTACCTAGAATTAAAATTTGATCTCACTGTCACCGACAAACTAGATAGGATTACACTAACGCCTTTATTACTACTCCCACTAAAATGTGTTTCCACAATGTACACTTATTTATATTATATAATTGTACTTAAGGAGGTGTTTCACAAAATCCCGGAATTTATTAATGTCATTGTAGGTTTTTTACACTTTGTATGGATGAAAATGGGTGTAATATTTATGATGGTAAATGGTAAATCAATCATATTAGTTATATAAAAAATTGCTGCAACTTTCGATATGGATAAAAAAATGTTAATTTAACAACCGGGTCTTTTGTTTGATGAATCAAACGGGATATTAACGTTATTTAAAGAAGATACTATGTTACTTTTTTTTTTTAGGTATCTAACATGTAATTTCGAAAATGACTGATAATTTTATCACCTTAATCAAAAACTAATTTATATCTAAAACAAACACAATATCTAACACCTCAGTCATTAATTCATAGCCATGAAAGAAAAATCACACCAATTATTTAACTAATGAAACGTTTGTTAGCCATGCTTTGAATCCAACCGGAAAGATAAAATGCAAATTTTAAATCAGTGCTTCCATTAGAAAATAATATCAAATGATCTTAAAATTTGAAATATTTTAAAATTAGAAGCTCTACAAACTTATTTTTTAAATGATTGTATTTTATTTTATAGGCTCCTAAATTGTACGGACAGTTTAACAAAGGTTTATGAACAAAAAATAAAAGTTTAATTCGCTTAGTGGTTCACATAAAAAAAAGTCTACATTGTTAAGCTAACAACCAGCCTATGTTTACAGTATACTCTAGTGAGCTAGTGGGGCACTCCAATTCTAGAATAACAACACACAAAAACATCCTCTACAAGGGAAAATAACATTACAAAAACCCTCCAATTCTACTAATTGAACCAAACTGAATTAAACACCTACGTCACAAAAAAAAAACACAATCGACATTGATCATTACAAAGTGCGGTGTTTATTTTTCAGACACGTAACAACTCCACCCATCCTTCCTTTAACGCATAACAAAAAAAAAAGAACTCTTTTCGACATGCTAAGAAGTTTATGTCACAACACTCTTGAGTATAAAACACTCCCCTATTCACCTAGAAAAAAAATATAGATAAGGTGGGAAGGGTGTTATAAGAAGAAACCAATTAATCACTCAAGTTTTTGTGACAAGAAAGAGAGGGTTAAGATCCCACACAGTGTAAGCCAGCTAAACACCCTTCCTTCCCCGCCTAACAGCATTCAATGAATCCAACCTCATACAGCAAACTTCTTAAAACCCTTCCCTCCCTGTTACATAATTGAAACATTGCTGGTTCTTCAAGGGGCTACTTGTAGGAGACTTTAAGAGGGGCAACCTCACTCAGTTTACTTCCCACTCCTTATTTTTTCACTCAAGACTTGATTTTTGATTCTTCTTTTACGTCTTTTGTTTTAATACTTCAATGCCGATAACTATACTTGACTAAAACTCCTTAAAATTGTTACCATTAATTAAGTTTTTTTAAGATTTATTGTTTCTGAAACTTAAATACGGTGTTTCTTTTAGTGTTCATGATAAGAAGATTTGTCCAAATAATAGATGTAAAAACAAGGAAACAAATAATTATGAGACTTATAATGATTATGGAACCATTATTAAAAATTTTAAAATTAAACTCTTATGGACAGAAGTTTTGAAACTGTAGGGAATCAAAACAACCATTTGTCAATGTTCTTCCGTAATAATTTTATTCAATACTATCTGGTGGACCCACTACTTAAACTGGGAGTCTATAAAGTAGCTTTGTTATTTTAAGTATATAAAATTAATCACAGGAAATGATAACCAAATAATAAATTATGCTTAAATGTTAATGACTTAATGGTTTAGATTAAAATAAGATGCGAAAGAAGACTGACAAGAAAACAATGTCCAAATAAAGACATAAATTGAACACAATTTAAAAGCTGATTTTTTTTTAAACACTAAGCTTTAAATTAATTTTAAATATACAATTCTTTGAATTTATGCCTGTTGATGCTAGATAAAATGAAATAAGAGTGTCACATTATAAGTTGTTAATAGGGTGTAATTAAATTAATTGAAAATTATTTTATCATTTTCACCACAATTACCCTGTTTGTCGTTCACCCCTTTTAGCTTTTTTTTTACCCATTTTACGTTTTTGGCACTTTCTAAACACTTTAATCTTCTTCAAATATTTACCACTAGCCCCCTTCCAAGTAAAAAAATACCGTTTCCCCAAATTCTATTTTAATCTCTTTTTTTTTGCGTTCCTCGTCACAACATCTATTTCTCTTTCCTCACCCCCTTCACCAACCCCACTTTCCCTTCAATAAATTTTTTTTTCCAACGACCATATAATATACTATCGATATTGTTATGAGGAGTACTTTAAATTTTCAAAATAAAATATAGCCTATGTTACTCGCTGATAACGTAGCTTTATATTGGTTAAATATTTTTTTTAATGTGTCCAGTTAGTTTTTGAGTTTATCCACTACAAACAAAAAAAACAAAAAACCAAATCTTTCCTCTTTATAATATTAGTATAGATAAAATAATATCTTTTTTGCACCTTTTACCCACTTTACCCTCTTCACCCTTTTTATACTTTTTACCATTTTTACCCTTTTTTTGCCCTTTGCCACTATTTAGTTTTTTCCCATTTTTATTATTTTACTTTTTTAAATTCAAACCAATTTTATTTTTACAAGATTTAATTACTATACTTCTTACCATTTTTATCTTTATTTACATTTTTAAAACTTTTTCTCTATCTTGCCATTTTTTGTTCTCTTTAGACAATTTTGCACTATTGGTCTTATTGCCCTTTTTGAGAAAATTTACTTTATATTATTTTTACCATTTTGTCCTATTTACTCTTAATTACACTTTTCACACCTATTCACATTAACTACTTGGCTAAGCTCAAGGAAAATATTTTAGGGTAAATAAATTAAAAATGTATAAGAAATTTGTAAATGCACAAAAGAGCATAGTGGGTAGACAGAGTAAAAAGTATAGTTCCAATACTTTTTCAAAAAAATGGTCTAAAAATGGTAGGTAAGAATTAAAAAGTTTTTTAAAAAAAGGTTAAAATGATAAAAGTGTTAATTTAATCAATATTTTTAATTTCCGCTTTCATGTTCACATGCTCGTATACAAGGTATAATATACCCGCATTCCACAACTAATTTAAAGGTATTACTCAATATATCTCAAAGTGTTAAACTTTTTTTTTTTTTAGTTTTTCATTTAAATAAATTAAATCAAAACCTTAAAACTCTGGTTTTTAGATACACATGTTTGTGAAAAGGGCTACAATTTTTTAATTTAAACCTATGCATGAGGTATGTACTATCGCACAACGCTCATAACAGAAAAAGTCTTAATTTTACCATGGATAAAATATGATAATATACCCTTCCTCTCTCCAAAGTCCATTTTAAACTTTTAAAATCAACAGATTTGTTGTTATTTGGGGAATCCCCATAACCTTCCTGCTTAGTTTAAGTTCCAGACCACCGTTTTAAATGGATTTTTCTATTAATTTTGAAAGTTTTGAGCCCCCTATCCCTACACGATTTCACCAAACCTAACTTTTAAACCTCAGATTAAGCCCTTTAGGATCTTACCAAATTTCAAATTTCTGGTTCATCTAGAAGTGGTTAATTTTCTTTGTACGCACATAAACTTACTTGGAAACACTCAGACATTCCCTTACCTCTCTCCCCTCCATGTATTGGTATGCCACGTATTATTTGGTCACAGTTTTATGGACAGACTCGCTTATATATTACCCTCCTGCCTACACATACTCGTATGTATCTTTAAACTTTCTTAAACATCTAAATGATGAATAAATTATTCGCTTCGATGATGGGTGAGTTCCTTTTCTTCTCCTTTTAATTTACAATCATATAATTATATAAGATAATTATCAAGCTCAATATAATATAGTCTTTCACATTATAAGTGTTCCTTATTACACTCTTGTCTAATATTGAAACAAACACTAAGCTCAAAACAGTATTTTAAATAGTTTAAGTACAGCTGGAAATGGTCCACAATCTGAGAGAGAAGCAAGGGAAAAAATATTATTTAAAAATTAGTCTTTAGGCTTATATACAGTCAGGACCGCGTATATGGTGGGTGGTCAAAGGGGGCGATTGCCCCGGGCCTCACATTCCAGGGGTCACAATTCCCCCAAAAATTAATAATATAGATTAAAATTATTCTATATTTTTCATCAAATTGTGTCTAGATAATGAACAGCAATAAGTATTCGCTTGGTGATAGGATTCTATTCCAGATTTCTGAGAACCCTAACGTTTTCTAATTTAAGAAACACATTTTTCAAGTAATATGCTGCAGTACAGTAGATTACGCCACCATTGTGCTACCGCTGTCGGTCCACAGAAAACTATCAGTGCAAGTGTACAAAAAGGAATTTACTTTTGTTAAATTAATTATATTGTTTGTTTGCATTTATTAAAGTACAGTTATTTAATGGGTTTATCAATATTTAATAAAACTTGAAAAATTATTAATTGACATAAGTACCGACAACGTATCAATATATTAATGGCTTGGTGCTAAAACTGAAAAAACTACCGTACAAAGGAGGGCCACGGATCGTTTTGCTCCGAACCTCACATTTTATTAAAACGGCCCTGTATACAGTTCAATAAAAGAATGCCAAATATGTCTGATTCAAGTAATAAATGCATGATTTGTATTTTCACAAGATTTGATTCATGTTTGGAATGATTACTTTATAGCTATGATACTACATAATGATTACTACTACGCTTACACCATTTGTTTTAAATAAGATGGTATTAAGTTCATTTAGAAGAGAAACTAATAGGTAAGAATCAGCTTAATAATATATTGAATATGGTGAACAGTCCTTTTAATAGTTCAATAAATTGGCATTTTTGGTTTAAGTTTATTAATAAATCTTAAATTGACCAAAGCAATCAAATCCCCCACAAACCATTGACTACACCAATTCTTATCTGAAACACTGGTGTATTTACCTTAGAACTAAGTTGATAGAGTGTGCCAAAGAAGGAGGAAGGAGGGGATTTGTTCTCTTCTGGCGGGATGGGGCCAACACACTGAGAATTTTATTGTTGCACTTAAAAGTGATGTATGAAAGTTGAGGATGAGGTTTGGGGTAGTAGACCTTAGTGAAAGGGGGGAGTGGGGGGTAAGCAACAAACGGCCGAGCTGGGCGGGTCAGAGTGGTTTTACACGGGAAGCCACTTTTCCCCCTACTCCACCCCTTCCACTAAGAACATCCCCAACAGGCAGATCTCCCGTGGGTAGATCATGAGGAAGAACCGCAGTAGCATCGTGCAAAGCTTTACAACGGCGTTTTCCACGAAGAGTTAAAACTGGCCAAATGTCGTCGTTGTTTTCAGACTATCTTTCCGCTTACGAAACTGGATGTAAGTCCCTCATGAGTTTGTACCGGGAATTATGGTGGTCCCCCGGTTACCGTAAGCATGCATCGCTATCCTCTTTTCTCTCTCTGCCTTTCACCTCTCCAAGCCTTCACCTCACACACACCACAAAAATGCTCCTAAATCCTCATTCTCTTTTTCCAAATCTATCAACGTGTGTAGCTACTTAGGCTGGTTTAGTTTGTGGATATATCGAGTAAAGAAAGATTATGTTGTTAAATTCTTATAAGTAGTACATTTTTTCAGATTATGAAATCATTATGATTGTTAAATTTTATTTAAATTTGTAATTTCCATCCGTTCATAAGAAAAAAAAATCATGACATGAGCCTGCAAGCAAAATACTCCGACCGAGTGGCTACCTCTGTTAGTGATGGTAGTGGTAACATTTGCGGATAGAGGGTGTCATACGGTCAGCACAATAAACCCTTTTTGCCATTAGTCTCAGTTTTCTGGAACAGAGTCACAGATATTTCATTTAATTAGCTCCTCATTATTTCCAACGAGGCTGAGTTGATCCCGTTTCAGACCCACTATTTCGCAGAAAATTCTGTAAACACTGGGGATCACACATGGGACTTATTGATCTGTAGCTAGAAACAATGTATATTGTGACCCCGATATTAAATTACACCATTCAATTCATAAAATATATTCATTCCAAGCTTATGTGCTAGTTAACTTTCATCTCTCATGCATTTAGGTCTTAATAATTAACCAAAGTAGGTGGATTATGAACTTTTATTAGGTGGAAAATTACAACTTCTAAACTATGTTTAAAAGACTATCCATATTTAAGGGTGTAGAAAAAAAGGTTTTATTTATTAAAGTTAACACCAAGTTTATGTACTAATATTTTATAAATATTTAATATAAGTGCAATATCTGAAGGGCAATATAAAAGCTAATTAGGTAGCCTCCATAAAGACATGGGAAAAAATGTTATATGTGAGAAATAACAAAAAAAAGTTGATGGCATCAGCTTGAAGGCAAGCTACAGCGAACCCGGGCATACGTCGTATGTTGGCGAAGATAGGACCAACATTGTCGTGAAGAGTATGTCATGGTCAGCATAGCTTTAACTTGGGCCATAAAAAATTAGAGATAAATGGTAGGTCGTTCTTAAAGTGGGTTATACGTTCAAAAAGTGGTATGTGAACGATATACAGGGTACACGACCATCTCTCAATGGAAAATTGGTAAAATTACAAGAAAACGAAACGTGGCGGAGAACCAAAGTAGTGGAGAATTTTCGAGTCAACAAAAGGAAATCTTTTTCTTTGATTACCTGACATTTGTCATTTGGGGAAATTTCATCGTGGAGTTAAATTAAACTTTTAGTCATGAACAAGTGGTACGGCCTAAAAAATAAGTTTAATAACCACTTATGTATAATATTTGGGTCCTCAAACTGCATCGGTAGCACAGGATTCTTAAATGTTAAAGTTGCACTACATTTAGTCACTAAATTTTGCACTATGCGTACTACATTTAAGAGGAATTCAAGGCTTTAATATCTGCTTGAGTGAGCGTAATGGGGGAGTTGCCTAATATAATTCATATAGTTTCATCACTTCCTTCCTATGCTAATGCTGCTGTATATCCTCTGAAATACTATCCCCTATCTGTTTGGATAATGTCTTAAATTAAAAAAAATGTGCTGTAAGCTATGTTATTAAACATGTATAACACAATTTTATTACGAATGGATATACATACCTTTCAGATATAAACAATTAGTATAAAAATGTTCACGTGTTCATGCATAGAGCCATTAGATCTTAAGTTGCCACGTTTGTTAGATGTTATCAATATAAATAAGATAACACCTTTAATATAGTGAAATATTTTCAATGTTGACCGCAAAATAAGTTTTTTTAAATTATGTTTCAGATGTCTCATTTTGTAATAAAATAAAAATATATAAGACCTAACATAATAAGTCACGTATGTGTGATACATATATCTTTCAGGAGGACTGCGGACAAGAACACGCCATTAAATGGAAACGCTGGAATCTTGTTATACATGACGTCAAATATCAACACCTACATATATTAAGAGCGTATGTACCGAACGGGTAGAAAAACATGGTGATAAATAAAAAAAAATACTTACATTGAGGTACCCAATGATATTTTACAACTTACATCAAAGAAACAATAATCAATAGCTAATATCCGGATGTGGGAGCAAAGTTTTATAAAATATGGACCTATGTCTGGTGTATTTTGCAAATGTGAATTGTGAAAGTTAAATGTAAATGTGGCTAACTTGCGCGGAGGCCCTGACTGCAATGAAAATCCAAATAAATAGCTTAAATTTAATGTAAAAGAAACAAAACAAATTTAACCAAGTTTACACGCAAAACCATGAATTATCTTAAAAGTCACCTAAATTATAAACACAAATGCAGGCACCCTAAAATTTGCATTTTATGTAGATGCACTGTTGCAATGAACTAATAAAGATGGAATACGTTATATAAAATCAGACTTTAATTACTTCATTTCACTATAAATCATTGTATTTTAACTAATAACAGACTATGCACTAAACGCTATGCCCTATCTATGTAAATCAAAGATCACTTGACAGCAACAAAAGAAATAGTTTAAATGTATTACCATAAAAACAAAAATGAAGTAATGCCATTGAGCATGTAAATAAATAAACCTACCAAAAAACTTGTGCTGTTTGCGTGGTACCAAAACTAATTCTAATTCACATACAATATCATAAAACTGCTTAGAATCTACTTTGTGGCCTCGAACCTGTAGCTGACTTTAAAAACATACACAAATCCTCATGTTTTATTACATCCCAAATCATTCATTGACAAGGAAACATATTATAAGTTGGTGATATATTTTTTGTAAAACTCCCGTTATGCAGAATACGTTTATCGGGATCATTAAAATGGGCTAGTTCCTGTATATCACAACGCATATATGAGTGTTATTTAAGGCCACCTTGCTTGCATGCTCTGAAAAGACCCCACTGCTGATTTTCAGCAATATATCGACAAATAATCCTAATTTTCTCTTCTCACAGGTAGATCCTCATTTTGTTTGGCAAGTAAAGTTTCACAATGTCTGAGTACTTTTGCAGGCAGGCGCTGACTTCGAAAGCCCTAAGGGCTATAAGGTTTGTCGAAAGTAATTTGAGGACAGTAAGGTGATGCCTACACTAATCACATTGCTGCTTCTGAGATCATCCAGAGCTATATCTATACCCACAGGTCCGGGCTTTATGACATTGTAATCTAATGCCATAAAAGAGAGATAATTTATCAATAAATTTGATAGAAAACTTGGCTTATATATGTTGCACGATGCAATTTGGTCGTTAGAAAAATGAAAAGGTAATCTAAATGTCACATTCGCTGTTCTTCCCCATCAAACTAAATGGTGGCTATAGCCTATGAAGTCAATTTAAAGGCAGAAAATATCTCAAACCTGATGTTAACAAAGAATAAATTAATTATAAAAGTATTTCTTGTACGTTCGGGAGCATCTTAGAAGATCTCTTTTCCTACTAGATCTTGAAATCGCTGTAATACCTTTATGTATAAGGTAATTTGTATTGTGTTCAATAGAGACCTGTTTATATTCAACTCAAAGTTTGTAATAGAAATGGCTCTGGCCGTTTGTCGTCTCTCTTAAATAGTCTATATAGAATATGCATCCTTTAAAATGGTCGGGCAGAAGCAGTTCCAAGTCCTTCATAACCTTGTCCATAAGAGATATTACAATTTAGATTAGATCACTTTTGCCTGCATTCTAAATATCTTCACTCTATATCGATTGCTCTGTTCCGATTATGGCTTCAATATCTTTCGATATGCTTTTAATACAGTTGAGCCAAAATACGAGAGGATCTGTCACGTGAAAAATATTTATAGGAAAAAATATCTGAGTGAGGAAGAAGAGAAACACAAATGGGTTTCTGATCAAGTACTGTTCCAGTTTGATTCATTCACTAAGAGTCCCAGTTCCTTTTATACTAATTTTGGGATGCTTAGATACGTCATTCTCTGTATGCAAGTTTTCAAATGAAGTTGTAGTTTTGACGACACAGAGCCACATACTCAAGTAATAACACACTATGTTATTTGGGTGTACTGTATATACCCGGCAAAGGGATTCACCCTTCATCACTCTATATGGTTCCTCAACAGAAGAACCTTACTTTGACACTGGAAATTCTTAATTTTCCAAGCATGGTATGAAGCAGACTCATTGTAATAAAGCTCCTTCATAAAGAGATCTCCATCACACAGTTTGTAGAAGATGGTTAATGTTGAGTCACATGGATTGTTAGTGACGTAAGTTGTAATGCTTATTTTAAAATATACACTTTGTATATGTTAAAATGGAAAGCTAAATGCATAGCACCATAAGTTATCCCAATTGAATTGTTCAAATTCTTTGCATATTTAAAACTATAATAACTTTATCACTTCTCTTATTCATTCTCTTACATAAATTTTAAATAATTTGATGAGACTTCCCAACTCCACTTTAAGTTGTAAATCAATCACTATTATCAGAACGGGGTTTAGTAGGACCACCCAATGATTGCCTATCTCCAACACCCAAGAATGGATCATTGCTGAGCACCCTCCATCGTCAGTATGCCATCTACTGTATTTTGGACATCCGTCATGCCAATCGAACTAGCTCTTTTTTGAAAGCGATATGAATAACTTTTACTGCGTGCCTGGAGAATGTTGATTCAAAAGTCCCTATAGGACGTGGATCATACGTTTAGTTACACTTGGATGCGATATTAAATCCAAAATTTCCAAACTTATCACGGAATCTTTACTGTCGGGTCTGATTTTTTCCTGACAGTAGCAGTAACAGTAGCTACACGTGTTGCTGCCCTTGCTTTAGCCACTTTGCAATGTACATAAAGCACTTGTATTAACTTTATCGTAATTGTTACATAATTTTTAAATATCTTATAGCCTTTTAAGAATAATTCAACATAATATAGAAAATACCGCACTCAAATATATTCAGAATTTCTCTAGTTATAAGCGAATATATTTGTACATAAATTATCCTTTTTAAGAATCTGTTAATTCAATAAACCAAATAAATTAAATATAATCTATCTCTGATCAAAGATCAAAATGTATTCTGTAAATTACTCTTTTGATTTGACCATAGAGTTATAAAAATAATTAATTCTACATCCAATATGAGAATTCATAATTAATTATATGTTAAAGAAATAATATTTGAAAAACATATATTATTTTTTATTTAGTTGGTTTGATCTATAACCTAAAAGTTTCTTGGTAAAAATCTAGATGATAGTATATAAAAAACTGCATTGCACTCAGTTAAGAGGAGCAATAAATCTTAAGCGACGGACATACAGATCATGATGAATCTATATGTTATATATGTGTCTGAACCCAAAAAATGGATTGTATTATTTTAATCTGTAACACGAATGCCTTTATGTTTATGTGGACAGGTTTTAACTGGTTTAATGGATGTCGTTTAAATTCTTATCTAGATATTATAATGCAAAACATTGCTATTTTTTTAAATTGGAACCTAATCCTTTAAATAATGGTAGTTCACTGATGGGTGAATTTTTTCTAGTTTTAAATTTTTAATAAATTGCTGTAATAATTTTATATTATTGGGTATCTGAGAATTATTTGACTTCCCAAATAACACTATATAATTTGTTTTTGGTCAAAATAGTTAGGGGGTAGTTTACTAATAAGTGATTTTCGAAAATTTGAAAGGTTTGACAATTAATATAACGATTTAGTTTTAAATGTATATCTGGAAAGTAGAAAGTGTTCGACATGACAAGTAAAATTGTCCATGGGATTTTGGGGGAAATTCCATTTAAGGGCAGTTTAGTGATAGCTCTATTTTTTTATTTTAATATATTAAAATAATGGATTTAAAGATTTTGTTCGAATAATTATCTGTTATTTTTTTACATTATAAATGGTTATATATATATATATATATATGTTTTTCTAAAAAAAAAACATTAAACCATAATTTAGTTTATTATTTATTTATTGAGGACCGCGTTTTACCACCCACTTGGGCTATACGCTTAAGTACTAATTACACTAATGGATTAGGAATTGGGAAGATAGAATATTTAGGAAGTGAGCCCGAATTTGCGTGGAGGGAGAGTGGAAAACCATTTAGGAGAAACCACCCCCAGCTCACCCAACCGAGATTCGAAACTAGATTTTCCAGTCCTCGGCAGTCTGGCTTCACACGAAAAAAGTGCCTTAGCTAGCTACGCCAGCGAGATGGGTAGTAATTTAGTGAAGACTGGTTTGTTGTCAAATTTTAATTGTTTAGGATTTTATTTAAAATTTGTATCGGGAGACTATTTTACATAATCAACATTATTATTTTTCTAAAAGTAATTAATCTAAGAGTAGTTAACATTCGACAAATAATTATAGAACATTTCTAATTTATTGTAAATGGTGTTTAAAATGGGTATCTGGGAATATCTATTCATGACAAATAAGAATAATTTTTATTTTTACGAGTTCAAATAATTTTACGGTTGTTGACAAGAATCTTATTATTAAATTTTTTTATATATATTTGAAGGTTTTGGTTTTAAATGCATAAAATTGAATGATTATTTTAATGAACAAGACAATTTTTTGTTTTATGAGAAACAAGAGTTTTCAGTAATCTACCCTTAACTTAATTAAGGGTAGATTACTGAAAACTCTTGTTTTAACATTTTCTTCTAAGGTATATATAATATGATAAAATTTTTACGAAAAAGTAATACCTTTATTGAATTTGTAGTTAAAAAATATTATTCTTGCTATTTAAATAGCTGAAAATTGGGCATCCATACAATCGATTTATTATATTACATTTTGATTAATTCCACTTAAAGCAAGAATGAATAGCGTGCTAACCATTGATTATCAAACGGATATGTTTTAAATCATCCAATCGCATAACTTAATAACTAATCTTAACTGCATTTTCTTATTTTCAATTAAAATTTGCATTAAAGAATACGCCATTATGTATAGCATCCAGTACTTGTGTTCACCATTCAACACGTTTGTTATGTTTCTCTATATTTAGTACAATAATTCTACATATTTTAAATTCTAAAGGATTTATATTTAATGTTACTATAAATAAATAACTATGGTATGCAAGCATTTTTATAACTATCTTAAAAGATACATATTTCCTTATTTTGTTTTGGTAGGCTTGTCTAATGTTAGTTATTTTCTGTGTAAAGATAATTTATCTTCAAATTATTTCCCAATTTTAAAATATTTATGTTCAATATAATCATTATTTTTTACTCTCAAAAGTGAAATATTTATAATTAATGCATTGATATGGTAATGTGCCAATAGTATTATATTGGATTGCCGGGAACCAGGAGATCTGTGTTTGAATACCATTTGTGTGCAATGAGTGTGGTTTTTCTTAAATGATTTTCTTATTGTAATTTTACTAGAACACCTTAATTTTATAGAAATGTAAAATAATATCTCTATTAAAGTAAAGTTAATTTAAAGCGTAATATTGAATCCCTTTATTTTTTGTTTCAGAGTAAAAGTTTGAAGGAAAGAGGTTATTAAGAATAAGGAGAATTCTAATATAGGATCACTTAAAGAAAGAAGAAAATTCCAATAAATGAAGGAGGAGGCATATGTCAGGGTGCATTGGCGGTCCAAGTTAACTGAATAGTGATTTGACCTGTCGGGAGACAAAACACATAATAATAGTTATAATAATAATAAACAAAATTATTTAACCCCGGAATGTTGGTTTTTATTTCTTAATTTAACAGAATTATAGAGTGGAAACATTACTACAATTAATACAATGGGAAAATCTAGTTTTATATCTGAATACCTCTTTAGGTCTCAATATTGCTAACCACATGGTATCTTAGCTTGTTCTGAAATATCTATTCAATGAAACGTCAGTTGTTTTTTTGTTATCATCTTGTAGAAAGTGTGTGTGTTGTTACTTATTGGGAAGTTAATGGCGTAGAAGGAAATAAGGCTGTTCGGGGATATGTTAGTTTCTTAAGATCGCTAAAAAGAGAGCAAGAAAAATAGACCAAAATAAAAATTTTTTGGACGATTCTTTTATAATAGTAAAAGTTTGTAAGGCCTGTAAAGAAATAAGAAGAAAAGGGTCAAAATTATATATAAGATATGGATTAAAACGTACTAACTAAATATACGTGTAACAGGTATATTCTTTTGTCAGCTCATACAGTTTTTATTTTGCTTACAATCTTAGGAATTAAAGGTCAAGAAAAGACTCCATCTGTAATCAACGGCCATGACATTTGTTATATGCAAGCGTTCATTAGTAGTTACACAAATTAGCATATCACGCGAACATTGATTTTGTATGACTGGATGTTTTTAGACTCATATTTAGGTCATGGCTTAAAGCAGTGTTTCTCAAACCCAGGATCGCAACTCAAACTGGGATGAAAGAATTTCCTAAGGGTCGTGAGAAGGTCTCTACAAAATTTTCAATAATTATAAACATTAAAAACTCCAAACTGTCAAACTGGTGTATTATGAAGGCTTACTATACTGACTATATTATAAACAGTGTTAAAACAAAGTTTTTAAACACTCTTTAACTAGGAATTTTTAAAACAATGCAAGGACAATACCATTCTCACTGGAGAAGTTGAAAATACTCCTTTTTTTCTTTATACAATATAGCCTATTTCTGTGAGAAAGGATGTTTAAGTATTGTAACTATAAAGACTAAATAAAAGTATCACTTGAATCCTCAATATTATTTGAATTTTATTCTGCCCTTCAATATAGTACACAAACTCGAGAAGCTCACCTATAAAATGAAGCAGCATCATGGTTGTCACTGAGCAACTGTTTGTCAATTATCAAATTTTGCATTGAAGTCACATCTTCACGAGCAAATATGTATAATTTCCTATTTGAGATATAAAAAATTATAGATTTGATACAATTTATATGATAAAAATTATCTATACAAAAATAAACTCAAAATATCTATCCTAAGAAATAAACATTATTATAGTAGCCACCGGAATAGTATTTTGGTTATATACTTAACATTTTAAGAAAGTCAAACTTTTACTAGAAAATTTTGATCTAGGATTTGTCTGATTAAATATTTATTTAAATTATTTCTTTTTTTTGTATTTAAAATGATTTAACCAAGCTAATTTAATAAATACATATATTAAAATAATATGCAGTTGAAACTAATGGCACTACGGTTACCAGGCAGGGCAAATATAATATTTAGTGTTGATTTAAAAATTTTGGGAAATATTGAATTAATGTAATGCCTAAGGAAATATCGAGGTATGCGACTAGGATTGTATTATCTCTATCCGTAAATAATATTGTTAATTTGATATCTAATCTACAATATGAGATAATATATGGGTGGATAGCCTCCAAAACCAGAAAACATAAAACGGGAATAGCTTAGCAAAGTGTACTCAGTGATATTTGAGAATTGGACACAGGCACTTTTTTTTTCTTATATATATTTCTAGTCTTACTTCTAAGAATGCATGACTACTAGCATGGGTATTGCAAAAAAAAACATGGTGAAGCTTAGAACAGGCCAAAATAAATTTAAAGTGGTGCTTCTTTTATTGTTATGCTCTCTTAATATATGCACATTACTCAAATCTGGATTTAATGGACTCAGTTGTAGGAAACATTCAGTTACAACGAACCTAATAGATTCGTTCCGATAAACATTTATTTCATTATATTATATTAAAAATTTCGTTTATTATGGACTAATGAACCAAGGTGGCTAATGAACCAAGAAACAAATAATGCCAAAACTTGGTATTAACTGCGTTCTTTAGGAAACCTTGGTTAATGTTAATACACTTACTGTGAGCAGTTAACAAACTGCGTGATTAATGGTGGATACCAAATGAAGGACCCTGGAAATATTAAACATTGTATAATTATATAGGGAAACTAGCGGATGTGAAATATCTGTCTGTTTCTTTGTTGCTCAATCATACCTAAGCCATTTTATGCTGAAATTTTGCCTGGATATTACTTGGACGTCCGGCCAACATAGTATTTAGTAATTACCACTAACCTTTTGTTCCAAGATAGCGGCTGCAAAACAATAATTTTTGGCTTTTTTCTTAGCTATGCTTATTAGACTTTCATTGGATCAAGTTTTAAAGGTTCTTAGAAATATTTATATTATACATTATGGCCATCTTGGTAAAATTGTAGTTATACAACAATAGATTTTAGCATGTCTGAAATTCTTAACTCACTTAAAATTGGAACAAAACATTTATCAATATAAAATGATATAGGGGATGTATTTGTTTGCTTATTTGTATGTATGTCTGTATATATATGGGTACGTATGTAGGTGGTATATCTATAAAAACAACGAAACCAAGGAAAATTTGGTAATAAAATATTAATAATAATAAAAATATATAAACATAAAATGTTGCCGGTCTGTTGCTCACTCTCGCCCAGTCAATGTATAAGTTTATATAACATGGAGAACTAAGTAGTGACATAAATATAGTGGAATTACTCCAAATACCTCAACAATTCTTAAATATTTGAAATCTATAATTAGAGTAGGGTGAAATTGGGATTTCAACATATTTTAAACTTATTTAAAGAGTATTTTCTCTGTGCTAGAAGATTTTAATTCATCAAGCAGTTATAAGATCTACACAAAAAACTCTAAAATACTAATTTCAAAATAAATGTCTGGAAAATTGGAGAAACTGGTTTACCTCAAAGAATTCCTAAACTATTAGAATAAATCACTTCATGTATGGTAGAAAATAGAAGTACTACATGCATGAAGAGGGACACCCTAAAATAATGACAAGCATCAAAGTATTTATAATTCATAACCAAGGGTCAGTGATATTGGGGGTAGGAGTAAGTGAGGATAGGAATTCCCAAAACTTAGAAAACATAATACTTTTTGTTGTGTTATAAAATTGAAATTTGGCATGTCATTGTAGAGCCCAATACATCTATTTAGCAACATAATATTTTATTCATGATTTTTGTTAATCTCTGATACTCATTTTTCCAATGTGTATTTTTAACATGCTTTCATATAGTATGGTCTCTCTTAAGGCCGGTCTTATGACTCCTGGATGAATATTTATATCCCGTGGATAAGTTGTGACCACCAGATAGCATTTATCTGCCAGATAAAATATATTTATCCATCACATTTTCATCAGGAGGTTTAAAACCTGATAATTTTTATCTGGAAGTTAAAATTAGTGTTAACAGAGTAAAGCGTGGTTTTTAATGAGGTTTCGCGTATCAGAATATTATTTTAGGTTAAAATCTTGGTTCATGTGTTTTGTAAGCACAGGCACGGGCTTTAACTATATAAAGTTAGAAAATTTAATCAACACTTTTATATAAACTGACAAGCTATTTGTAGAGTTATATTTATATAAGAACAAATTATTAAAATGTGAGTAAAATAAACGAAATTTTGTAAACGTTGTACCCAACTATTGCCAAATTTTGGGAGACAACAAAATTAATACTTGCAATAAATATTAACTTCTGCAACCACGTGACGCCATCTGTTTCCGCGCACTCGTTTAGCCGCCATTATTTAACAAATGTTGAGCTTTCTCGCCACTAGCTAGGTTGTAGTGCTATCAGCAGGGCTTATACACATGCGTGCACCAGTAAACACGGTACCAACTTTGCTTGTTCTGAATAAAAATATATTTATCCTACAGATAGGAATCTGGCAGATAAATTCATTTCATAAGACGCGTAAAACTTTAAAGTGGTTGATAACATTTATCTGGTAGATAGCTTTAACCTCCAATAGCAATATTCATCCGATAGTCATAAGACCAGCCCTTAGTCAAATAATGCGTTTTATTTGAATTTCGTTTATTTTCACTAAGTTTATGAGCTAGTTAATGTTTGGTTAAAAATTAATTGGTTGACAAAATTGCTTTTAGATTGCCATAGCTATATTAATTTTGTAAAAGAAGAACTTATGTAAAGAATACAGCTTGATGTAGACCATCCTAATTTGTTAAAGTTTTGAAAATTTTGTCTGTCTGCATGAGCTATTTGAACACTTCTAAACATACTATAAATTTATTATTTGGAATTACAATATGTCTTCAGATATTTTTCACTAAAGATGACAAAAAAAATTTAAAATGTTTTCAACTAATAATGACAAATAAAACGATGTTTTAATATTTCGAATTCAAAATAAACTATCAAGCTAGGCCAGAAAATTTGAAAAATAATTAATTCCTTCTATAAACTGTAAATGTTACTATCTAACATTCAGTTGTTTTAACTCTGTAAGGCTTCAAAGAACGAATACACAAAATATTAGTATATATAGAGATTGTCCCACTTAACTGATGTGTTTGCTAATGGCTTAATTTATCTTTAGGGCAGACTATTGTTTTTGTATGTGGGTCTTTGTATATTATATTTTATTACATGTCCGGTGTTTAAACTGATGGAGTTGAAATGAATAAGGGATCATTTATAGGAATTACACCCACATTTGTATGGACGGTTGGTGGGCATTAATTTAAGAAATGCACCTCTCATTCACCCAACTGGAACTCAAACCTGGATATACCCATAGTCGTCAGGCCACTCTATTACAAGAGTGACGCCTTAAACATTTCAACCAATGAAGCGGCCCATTACCTCTATTCGGTTTTCCGCCATGTATTGCTATTTAAAAACTACCAACTGATGCATTTTTTTAATCGTAAACTAGAATTGTATTTAATCTATAGAACCTAGCATGATAGAAACCTCGTTCTGTCATGTTATATTTACATGTTACGACATTAATCTTGAATACGCTTTTGTCTATCAGTTACATAGAATATAATCCAATATAATATTAATTCATTATATATTTATAAATATATACAAACATGTGAAGTTAAATTATTATGTACTGTACGTATGGCTCAAAAAGGTAAGGAGACGTTGTGAAAATAATCACAACTTATCATTCTAAGTTGATACAATTTTATCTGAAATATACTTTAAGATTAATTATAAAAACTATCTTTCTTTAAAATGTATCTCTATTACTTTTACGTGGATAATGTTCTAATTCCCCTAATTGTATATCGTGTAGGTCTATATATATTTAGTTGTTATATAATCACAACGAATGAAAGAGTATCTTTAACCTCGACTAAGGAACAACTAGAGCCACAAACACCCACACATACTAGATCTCCAATCTGACCATTATGCAAACAATTTCACCCAACCAAAATGTCGCTATTGTGTTCCTGCCTGTACCTCTATAATTTACTTTGTAGCTCCACGGATAAAGGCAAAGCAGAATGGGTTACAGGGAAAAATATACAAACTGTACTGTATTAAATTATACTTATCAAGATCATAAGCAAAATTTCTGGCCGTATGTGTAATGTTGTTCCATTTGCCAAGTACTGCAAGTTGAGACGAAAAAGAAAAGTAAGAGAGATACTTAGAACAAAAAAAAAAAGAGAGAAAGAGCGACTTCATACAGTTTGCTAAAAATAAAGTTTTTTTTCTCTGAAAATAAGAAAATGGAGATTTTGGGTCGTTTTTTTGATGGGTCAATAGAATGGTAAAAAATGGAGTCAAAAGGGGCAAGAAAGAAAGAAAGAAAGACAAAATGTAACGAAATATCTGTAGCAAGCACCATGAAGAGAGGTCGTTGGATGCCTGAGCTGAAATAGTGAAAGGGTAGGAATAGGAGTAAGGGAGGGTGAAGGGCTTGGTATAAGGGAGCGAGATGGTGTTTATCTAATACAGTACAGTAGCGTTGGTTGAGTTGGCTTTGGGGCCCCCAGAACCTAGATCAATACAAAACCGGGAGAAAACTATACACTCGGGGATAGGAAAACATTGCAGGCAAGGCATGTGAAAATGGAAAGAAAGAAGGGAAGGAAAGGGGTGGGCCACGAATGTAGGAGGGAATATATGGGGGGGGGGGGGGACGCACACATACTCTATGTGTAGAGCTTCAAGTTTCACATCTCCTGGGTTTGATGATGGTAGCTCTACTACCAACACTTAAGATTGTTATTAAGACTTTTCTAAGACTAATAAACAAATCTGAGGCGATTTCAAAACTTCAAAGAAATAATGTATATATTTCAGGTGCAGTTTATGAACCAACTGATTATATCAACAGTCGGCTTTCAAAATTACTTAAATATAGAACATACAACAACCGGTATCCCGGTGTCAAATTGATCCAAATGAAAACGTAAGCGCAAATTTCAAGAAAAAAATTACTTTTCAGCTAAGGTGAAAAAATAATATGGACTCGCTAGTTAAAGATACACAAGCGTTACCAACTGAGTTGAGGTACTGTAATGAACTAAGGATGATCACCGTCAATGTGTAAGGGACGAAACGGAGCATAAAATGACCCTAAATCACATAATATTTAAACCCACAAAATCTATCTCTCTGATTTGAAGCACTAGAATTGCGGAATAAAGTATAACTGTTAGCAGGCATTTATTTAGGGCACACTTGAATTTTGGATTAATGTATACCTGTCAGCCGGTACACACAAATCGCGGAACAACCTGTAATCCCATTCAACTCCAAACCACTAACCTAACCTTACCTAACCTAACTTCCAAGTTCCATTTTGAACAAAGTAATTATTAATTTATTCTTTACTCCGTAGTTCATGTAAGGGTATTACCGAGCTCAGATGAGTTCTGCGATTCGTGTGCACTGCTGTGATTACCAATTGGTAAATTTTAAATACTTATATTTTCCATGATCAGTTCCATTCCTCTTAAACAATAAAGTTCTCATAATTTTATTCATATAATAACTGTAGGAACTCTAATAGGTTAAATTTGACTAGTTTTATTAATTTATTCTATTTTTAAACAAGTATGTGATGATAAGATTGCTTGGTATTTTCAATATTCATCCCGTTCCTTTAGGTAAAATACTTTAACAACTGAGAGACGGTAATACTACAAGAACGTACTGATGTTCTATATATCATTAGCGGTCATAAATAAGTCTAGTCAATCATTTACTTTCGATAAGTAGTGAAAGAAGTTATTATAATTAAATAGAATGTATTGCATTTAAAATAGGTATAACGAGACAAACATTACTTCATCAGATCACACGTTTCTTTTTATTTTCAGTGATTTAACTACTAATCTGGGTTATACGTATAAATGTTAATTACGATCAATTAAAATGTATGCGTGATGTATAATTTTAAAGGAAGTGTACTCACATTTGACTTGAGAATTTATCGAGGAAGAATCCCCCTCTCCCCCCTTGACCAACCCCCCTCTCCTTCAGTGCCCACCCGAGATTTGATCCTGTACCCACGCATCAAAGGAAAAACAGATCAGAACCGATTAACGTGTAATACACGTGCTCGCGTGACTACTTAATGAGTTTTACTGGCTAGTTTACCAATATTTTAATTTAGTCATTGTTTTACAGTATATTTCTTAATTTGGCATCGACCAATCTTCTAAAACTAGTAATAACCATTCCTTTAGACTGTGTTAGATACAAATAACAGTAGGGTATTACCCATCCATGCGTGAGGAAACTCAGTAAACCATACGTGGGAACATGTAAATACCATTAATGGATCAGGAAGTATCCGAAAAGGAAAACGCTTCCCCAATCCCCTTCCCAGTCTATTTAAACTTTCCAGTTTACAGTATGTTGATGTGTGCACACAGGTTTCTGGTAGGAATAATAGGTTTTAGGGGTCCAAAATTACTTAGTGGGAAGCTCTGAATTACAGGAAATGTGGTAATAATTTACATCATCATCACAAATGTAATATTCCTTCCACTGGTAATTCTATAGCTTTATTCTACTAGAGGCACATAATTTACACGTGGAAAGGATCAGAATAATATTTTAATATTGTTCTAGCATCTGTTAATAGTCATACTAATATAACATTTCCAGTATACTATTTATGTAATTGTTTGTAAAAATTGGCCACTTTCTCACGGTAACTTAATATCAAAATCGTAAGGTACATTAAGATATATTGAAGAGTGGTACTTATCATGTCATTAACTAGCAACATTTTTTTTAATAACATGACCCATGTATTTTTGAACTTAAATCACTTCCATTAGAGTTAAAATTGGTTATAATGTCACGTGACATTTAATAAAATGTACAAAAGGAACATGTAATTGAAATAGTAAATATAATATATTAATATATAAAAATTAAAGTAAACTTATGTTTCCAAATCAAATATTTAAGTTGTAAGTAAAATCAATGTGTTTAAAGGTATACGTTTCTAAGCTTAATCACTAATTATTACTGAGGTATATATAAAAATACTAATTATTTTGCTAACAGAATAAAAATAGTCAAAACAGAAATTGCTGCCAAGATCTCATAGCATTTGTTTATTTACTAAAACAAAATTTGCATCGTTTTATCCTTTCTTAAATTAGAAAAGAGTCTAAAAACCGAATTATATCCATCCCCCTTGTTTAAATCTCTTTAGTTATTTTGACACATCCTGTAAACTGATGCTACTTTTCAAATTATGGAGACATTATTTCAAGCCCAGACAATGCAGCAATGGTTTTTTGTAACCGTCTAACTTTCAGAAAAGCTCAAGATTAGTGTGACCCAATAAAATTAATAAGCTAATCAAGTTAACATCACTAATATTATTGTGTTTAAGGTCATTATTTTTAAATAGCCCACTCCAAAATCAATTTATGTTCAAAACTGTTTTGATGGCCGCATGGTTTAAGGCACTACTCTAGAAGTAAATTAGAGTGCTGATGACAAGGAAACGAAATTTTAATCTTAGTCAGGTATACTCAGGCGGTATTTTTAAAGAATGATTTTCCACTCTCTCTGTACACAAATGTGGGAACACTTCCTCTAAATATAGCCTTCCTCAGCCTTAAAATCATTAGCGTAATTATTACTTTATATAGCAGTTCTAAAAACAAAATTAAGCTTAACCTACAATCAAGAAATTATTAGTACAAGTAGTAGGTCAAAGTCAAGGTTTTATTTTTCCACTATTTTCAATCATAAAAAAATTAAACAATCATTAGCTAACCTAATAATTTAAATGCGTGGATAGTATTATTTCTTTTATTTTTACTTTGGTAATAAATTTGTCTGTTATGTGTATATTTAAAATTCCATATGTAATTTGTCAGGCGTATTATTGAATAAATTAGAAAAACAAAAAAATATTTTAAATGTATAAATCTATCATTAATTTGGCGATATGGTATGATTAAGTGAAAAGATTTGTATCTTAAAACTTTTATGGTTCTTTTTCAAGTAAAGTAAATTAAATATTTGTGTTGTTAATTAAAAACTGATGGGAAAAAACTTCAACACCGAGCTATTACAGAAAATCACTAAAAATCAAGTTAATCTTAGCGCATCCCTGATCTTTACCTTTTAATCGTAATAATCACATATGTAAAAAAAACTACTGGAAGCAAGACAAAATTAAATTTAGTGAAACATTCACCTTGAATTTTAATGAATGCTAAGTAATACATATAAATCGTGTTACAATTGAATCTAAGGGAAAATGTGTGACTATTAACTGAGTAGATTAAGCTATCACATATTAAGTTAGGCCAAGCTATGCCAGTATTACAACTATTTATTTAATACAAAATTCTCTTAGATTTCCAGATTTTTTAGAAAGAGTTTCTAAATGACCGAACACTTGAGTAAGTAGTGTACAGGAATAATATTTTATTCGTCAGTAAAGTGACTCGAGTGAGGTGTATAAATAGTGTTTAAATAAAGATTATTGGATCTTTATAAATAAATATATACATTCACTACTTAATCCATCGTTTTAGGAATAAAGGGGGGGGGGGTGAGTTGATAAAATATATAAACAATAAGCTTACTTAGTTATTCAGATCAATATTTCTTCCGTGTAATAAAACAATGTTTAAAATATTTCAGTTTCATATTAAAAATTAACAAAGATTTCAATATTTGTTTAGTTTACCTGTTTCCTAGATTTTCCAGGTGTGTGGACATTCTTATGTGATGTAATAAGAACACGATGAGAAACCCAATCTAACATAGTTTACAAGATAGATACTCTGAATATTTTCATACATCCATAGGCCAAATCATGTTGTATACAAACCTGTCAGGTCTATTCAGTAGTATTACTACCGATAAAATAATAATATAGTAAATACATACATTTTTACCATTAAATTATGTTTTTTTATTTTCTAAAAGGATCAGGAAAGCTTTTGGTTGTTCTATACCAGATTAAAATAAGTTATGTGTTAAGATAGGTTACGTCTACTTAAAATAAGTATAGCCTTTAAATGGATAACAGTCGAATTATCATGAAAGAGAGTATAACTGATAGTTTTTAATCTTTGTGTGAAAATTTGAAATTTTGAATTCAAATTTGAGTAATTCCAAGACTCGCAATAAATTTGAATTTATAAGGGTTGATTTCAGTAATTCAAAGATTAATATCGAATTTAAAATTTCAAAAGTACCCATGGTTGGTTTTTATGGAATTTAATTATAAATTTGAATCTAAAAGTCAAATATTGAGATATTTAACTTTTTAATAAATCAGTATTATTTGACTTCATTGACTTTATTTATCATCATTTGAATTTCCTATATATATTTTCATTATTTATACTAGGACTATTGATATTGTTTTAATTGTACTGAAATAAAAATGATGAAATTTTTTATCCCAAAAATATTTTAAATTTGAAAACATTTAACTCTAAGATAATAGTAGAAACAATTTCACTCTAATATCATCTATCAGTCTTGTTACTAACCAATTTGATTTATAAATAAATTCGATTAAGATTTTATTAGAATTAGTAAGAAAAATTTAAAATTTAATTTGAAAATTTAAAACTTTTAAATACAAGCATAAAAAATATAAATCTATATTAATTACAATGGAAGTTCTATATAAATAATCTGAGTAATGAGCATATTTTTCTACTGACCAATGTTCCCACCTTTGACTCACCTTCAATAAATCCTTGTGTCATTACGTTATACTCAATTCGATTCCGTAATCCCAAATTTTGAATTCAGGAGTCACGAGAAACTCACGATACTACACTCGTCCAGATGACAAGTAGCTGCAGCTTATCCCCATAAAGACACAAAAAAGCAGCCTGTTATATCTTGATGGGAGATCGGTTCGTGTCTCGACTAGGGTAGTGGCGTGCTACGTGCCCACTAGCGTGACACCAAGGTAAAATTCTTTCTAGATCACTCTCCATGTATGAATGACTTAAGTCCACAAAGAATGAAGCATTCATAAGTTTAGAATTATAAAATTAATTTAAGATAGTGTTAATTTTTTAAGTAGATAATTTTAGAGAAGATACAAAAAGGTTTATTTTCTAATTAAGTTTAAATTTTTTTTTTTAAATGTTTATATACGCAAACATTATAGTAATTGGGACTTAATTTAAATTGTTAAATTTTATGTTTTTATAATTTTAATTTTTTAACTTTATATTCACGAAATTATTTTTGTAGTTATAAATTAAAAGTGTATTTAATTTTGTGTTTAAATAAATAATATACTAAACATATTTGTAATCAAGTACAAATAAATTCTAATGTGTTTGTAAGTGTGAACATAAATGTGACATGATACACTTTTCATCTCATCTGAGGTAATATTTTTTCCAATTCTGTGATATGCAGTGGCTACTTACAGGTTACTTTTCTTTCCTGTAATCACACACTTCTTATGTACACAAAAAATCTGAAGAAGAAAATCTCAGTTCTCTCAACTCTAGTATTTGCATAGTAAAGAGACAAAAAAATAAAAGAAGACGAGGGAAAAAATATGTTACGATACGTCCTGAAAAAAAAATATGAATAAAACATTTTTTTCCAAATATAAGTCACTCTCTCTGCGTTTTGTGAAGTTATTCTAGCTTGAATGTTAAGGTGTCGCAAGCTACTTTCATGGAGATAAGCATATGGGAATATTTTCACATAACTGCATATCTTTATGGTATGATCTGGTCTTATGATATGGCTTGAGAATGTTTTTTTTTTGCTTTAAAATACTTATAAATATAAAGAGTAAGATGGATATGCTTGATCAATAAATATCGGATTATTTTGTTGTTTATAAAATATTTGAATTAAATTAGTTTTATATATAATTTAATTACTGTCATTCAAGCACTTATGTGAACTATTAACAATTATTATAACAATCTTTTCAGGTTGAGTGAATATCATATATTTTAACTCTGTAGGATTCAAACCAAAGTGTATCAAAATTAAATGGTCTTTATTTGGGAGAAAATACCTATACAATTACAACTACTTAAGCCATAAATACGTTCTAAATATTATTTTAATTGATAATTTCAAACCATAATGTCACATTCAAAAGGTGTCATAATACTGGATTACTATGAATATTCGGAATAATAATTACTGAATCTTCACTAGATGGAATTAATAATACAGATAATCACTATTTGTATAGCTAGGCAGTATAATGGGTGTGAAAATATAAGTCTTTGTATCCTGTTATAGATCATTATAATAATTATAAGCATGTTGAATACGCAAATATAATTACGACTAAATATTTAAAAATGATGTTAATAACATTATTTTAAAATATGTAAAATATGTACGACCGTTATAAATCTTAAGAATTCAAAGATTAATCATAAGTTAAATTTGGCAAAATAACTCTTATGCCTTGTTTTAAAAATCACCTAATTGAATTTATAAGACACATAATAATTATAAAACCAGACATAATAATTGTTAAAGTACAGTACATAGAACCTCATTTATTTACTAGTTGCATAAAAAGAAAAGGTTGTAATCTATCTCATAATGAATGAGAAACGAAAAGAAGCCTCTAGAGGACCAGTGTTACGAACACGGACAAATAGACTGTATGATGGAATGAGAATGGGTAGAGGCTAATCACCTTCACTTTATGTGTTCTGACTGCTAGTGTCTTGGAGCAGTCCTCTTCATTAACACACACGAATAAAATAGACTAGATCGTTTCCGGTGAAAGTTCACAGAACCTTTCTCCCTTCTGGCTCTATCGAGTCTCAGCGCATGACTCTCAAAATTTGGCAGTGCTAAAAAAAACTCGCCAGTGACACTGGCAGGAAAACAATAGACCTAGTGTGGTTCAGGTAGGTTCTTGTTGCCTCAAAGATTGAGGAAAGGTTAAGGAATGTGGAAAGAATTAAAAAAGTATAAGGAAAGAACAGCAAACAGTCTAACCTCAACACTAGGAAAATATACAAAGACACAAAATTTCGTTTTTAACCTTCTTCCATAACGCAAAACAAAGAAGAACAAAAACCAAACCATTTCAAAACTCAATAATAAATAATAAACAAAAATAATCAATTTCGAGGCATAGAGAACCTAGATTGAGCACAATCCAAAGATATACATAGAGGACTGAAATATGAAGTAGAGAATTGATAGTACTGGTCCAACCATAGAACAATATACAAACAAGGTGCATTGTGAATAATGTCTTATCTTGTATTTAACTTACCACTCTTTCACCTCCGTAGTTGGATAAATTATCTCAATGGTTAACTGGTAATAATAACGTAGAATATTTACAAAATAAAATATATACAGAATTAATTTGATAATAGCGTGAAAAGGAGATATTTGGCTCCTTAGGTAAAATTAATGCTAGTTTCACAAACTGTGTGAAGGGAGGACTTGTTTTAAATCCAGCCTTTGGTATTTATTCTGTCCAGTGTCCAGAAGCTCATTTCGTGATTACTGGAAATTACATTAGAAAAATTTAACTGAAATATAACGGAGAAATACTTTGAACTCTGGTTGAACGACGTAAGTATAGTATGTAAGTAAATAGTTTATCAGTTTGGTTATTTATTTAAAGCTGTTGGCTTCTCAAATTATTTTTGTTTAAAATCTCATTTCAAGAGATTTGAATTTGAAATGCTCAAGCATCTCAATAATATATTTTTGAAATCAAAATAAATTTTGTTAAACTGATGGTTATTATCTATTAAATGTACTATAAAATATAGGTTTTGGTTTGGTTTTGTTTTTGTCTGACTTGATACCAAGGAAAAATATCAATTTCAAATCCAAGGAGAAATTATGTGATATATTTCAGATTGAAATCCAAAGAGATATTTACCATGCAAGTACAAATCTTAGGACTGTAGTAACTAAAATACATGCCATCATTCATAGTATGGTGTACACTTAGTTTACCCGGAGTTACCTTGGATGATTTCCCCATGGAACTATATTAAAGGCTAAGTCATAGTGAACGATGTTAGCTAAGTTTGATACTTTTCAAGGTTAAAGAAGATTCTTAGCATTTACTTAAATCTTATTAATGTTATATATTTTATTGTAATTTAAATGGTTCTTTAAACTTCTAATGACTTTACAGCACGTTAAAATCTATTTATATGATACAACTCTAAATTTGTTTGAATATTTGATTTCATCTGTTAGTTTCCAGTAAACTAAAAAAGCAATAATTGAAATTGAGATGGGACTTCTTTTGTAGTCCTTACTCCTTATCTTAATGAATAAAAGGTCATCTATAAACCATCGCGCTATCTCATCAGTGAGAAAATCTGTGTCAAAGAAAACCGACTGTTAGTGTGGTTACATTTGCATTTCATATTTGTAGCATTTCAAACAGCTTGAAAGTTTTAATCTTATATGTAAATCTCCACGGCAACGAGGGATTTGAAAATATTAACAAACCATGAATTTAGAATTTAATTTTTTATTTCTTACTTGATCACCACATACACTGCGTTCTATAGAGTAATTATAGAATACAGCTCAATCTTAAATCCAAAGATAATCTATATTTTGTGTTGGTTGACTTATATTCATATTAATAGGCAAATCGTGATTATTTAACAAATAAAACTTGCACCTAGCTACCGTTCAACATCAAATTAGATTTGATTTTTCATTTATATGGATACATATTCAGACAAATATATTAACTCTCTCAAAGAATTCAAAAATTATTGATTACAATTTTATACAGCAAGCAACAGCATATAGCTAACTATTTAAATGTTAAGAAATAGATTTCAATAAATTGATTATAAACTGTGCTATTTTGTATTGTTTGTCCCTCCCCCTCTCAACAACCCTTTTGTGGAAACACACTTCGGTTTTAGTGAACTTTAGACATTGTGAACCAAATATCTGGGTCCATAGTGGTTAGCTATAAACAGAAATAAGTGTATATTGAGATACTCACGCCTTAAACACTAAGACTTTCAGTGTGTGTTGTTCCCAGGCAAATATTTTTTTTAAAGCTGACGCTTTTCAAATATACTTGTTGAAACCTCAAGGTGTGCAGCACCGACGTATTTTGAAAAATAGAGAGGTGGCCCTTTTCTAGATCTACTTGTTGAAGCCCCAAGGTGTGCAAATAAGACCTATTTTGAAAGATCAAATATATCAAGCTTACTGCCTTAGACCACGTATCAACTGGGAAGTTCATCTTAAACTCATTGATCAGCAAGTTTAAATAAGTATTATGGAACCTTAACGGAATGCAGCTAGACCATTATTACATAAATACATAGTGCTCCTTACACAACAACATTGTGACTACAAATTTGTTTATATAAAGAACCATGAAACATAGAAAGTTAATACTCGGTAAAAGTGGTGACCTGGTGGTCTCGGGTAAGGTGTCAGAACTTCTGTGCTGGCGGCCGGGTTCAATCCTCGTCCGGCACAGATTTATCTGATTTCCAAACCCTTCCTACACCTTGACAACATCTTGTGAAGTGTGAATGCAGGCCGCCACCGTGGTTCGGATTCCACGTTAAACTGTAAGTCTTTCATTCATCTCACAATCACCCTGCCATTACACATTAGCGTAATGCGTATAACCCGAACGGTAGTAAGACGCGGTGCTAATAATAATAGTAATAATAAAAATAATAAAACTCGGTAATAAACTTTTTTTTTATACTTGGATTTTATTATTACATATTCTGTGAGCCTGAAGTATTAAAATCCATGATTGTTTGTGCGGAAAATTTCTAAGTGAGGGACGGTTAAAATCTAAAACTTTATATAATCATTATCATAGAGGAAAACTAGTGCATGTGGAGCTCGTTTTTACCTTCTCGTATTAAGAGAAAATATTGACAAACGTGGGTTAATTTTGTATTTACTATATAACTATTACAATGATTTTAATACACAACAGCATTTAATTTCTTTTTTTTTTGTATAAATAAACGTAACTTTCCATGATTATACAAACACAACTTTAGTAATCTTATGTATAATTATTTCAGATAATTTAATTATTTAAATTTTTTATCTGAACACATAAAGTTTGTAAATTATGAAGGTTTAATTAATTACTTAATATGGCATCGGGAACTCAAAAGTGAATTGCCACACTTACAAAAGAACACCCATATCCCTCCCTATCTTAAGCTAGTTCTATCCAGTCCACCTCATTACACCCCATTTCCTTCAGGTCCATTCTTATGTTTTCCTCCTATCTGCATCTAGGTCTTCCAAATGGTGTCTTCAAATCAGGTTTATCAGTCAATAACCTGAACACGTTTCTTGAATATTTCATTCGCAATGCAATGTCATGCACAACGTAAGTAATCTGCGAGATTTGATTTTCTTAAATTAATCCAAACTATCTGGTGGTGAAAACAAAGTATTAACTCATTATTATATAACATACTTCACTCCCAGTAACTTCATCCCTCTTCGGAACAAATATCTTCCAAAGAACCTTGTTTTCGAGGACCATAAATTGGTTTTCATCGTGTAAAGTAAGAGATCACGTTTCATACGTTTCTCTAGTAAAGTAAGAGACCACGTTTCTCTAGTAAAGTAAGAGACCACATTTCACACGTTTCTCTAGTAAAGTAAGAGACCACATTTCACACGTTTCTCTAGTAAATTAAGAGACCATGTTTCACACGTTTCACTAGTAAAGTAAGAGACCATGTTTCACACGTTTCACTAGTAATGTAAGAGACCATGTTTCACACGTTTCACTAGTAAAGTAAAAGACCGCATTTCACACGTTTCTCTAGTAAAGTAGGAGACCATGTTTCACACGTTTCACTAGTAAAGTAAGAGACCACATTTCACACGTTTCTCTAGTAAAGTAAGAGACCACGTTTCACACGTTTCTCTAGTAAAGTAAGAGACCACGTTTCACACGTTTCTCTAGTAAAGTAAGAGACCACATTTCACACGTTTCTCTAGTAAAGTAAGGGACCACATTTCACACGTTTCTCTAGTAAAGTAAGAGACCACGTTTCACACGTTTCTCTAGTAAAGTAAGAGACCACGTTTCACACGTTTCTCTAGTAAAGTAAGAGACCATGTTTCACACGTTTCACTAGTAAAGTAAGAGACCACATTTCACACGTTTCTCTAGTAAAGTAAGAGACCACATTTCACACGTTTCTCTAATAAAGTAAGAGACCACGTTTCACACGTTTCTCTAGTAAAGTAAGAGACCATGTTTCACACGTTTCATTAGTAAAGTAAGAGACCACATTTCACACGTTTCTCTAGTAAAGTAAGAGACCACATTTCACACGTTTCTCTAGTAAAGTAAGAAACCACGTTTCACACGTTTCTCTAGTAAAGTAAGAGACCATGTTTCACACGTTTCACTAGTAAAGTAAGAGACCACATTTCACACGTTTCTCTAGTAAAGTAAGAGACACATTTCACACGTTTCTCTAGTAAAGTAAGAGACCACTTTTCACTAGTAAAGTAAGAAACCACGTTTCACACGTTTCTCTAGTAAAGTAAGAGACCATGTTTCACACGTATCACTAGTAAAGTAAGAGACCACATTTCACACGTTTCTCTAGTAAAGTAAGAGACCACATTTCACACGTTTCTCTAGTAAAGTAAGAGACCACGTTTCACACGTTTCTCTAGTAAAGTAAGAGACCATGTTTTACACGTTTCACTAGTAAAGTAAGAGACCACATTTCACACGTTCCTCTAGTAAAGTAAGATACCATATTTCACACGTTTCTAGTAAAGTAAGAGACCACTTTCACACGTTTCTCTAGTAAAGTAAGAGACCACATTTCACACGATTTCTCTAGTAAAGTAAGAGACCACGTTTCACACGTTTCTCTAGTAAAGTATGAGACCACGTTTTCACACGTTTCTTAGTAAAGTAAGAGACCATGTTTCACACGTTTCACTAGTAAAGTAAGAGACCACATTTCACACGTTTCTCTAGTAAAGTAAGATACCACGTTCACACGTTTCTCTAGTAAAGTAAGAGACCATGTTTCACACGTTTCACTAGTAAAGTAAGAGACCACATTTCACACGTTTCTCTAGTAAAGTAAGATACCATATTTCACACGTTTCTCTAGTAAAGTAAGAGACCACGTTTCACACGTTTCTCTAGTAAAGTAAGAGACCACGTTTCACACATTTCACTAGTAAAGTAAGATACTATGTTTCACACGTTTCTATGCCGCTTGATGTTTAGAAGGGAAATCACTGAGCTATTATTAATATACATCTCTTCTTGGAGGACCTATCTTCTCGCTGATTGGCTACGAGAGGATGGAAATTGAGGAGAGTCTAGTCTTTCAAAATGATGATCGTGTGAGTGCGAATACCCTCTCAATACCTCTGAACGAGGACTGGAAAATTTGTTGTGTTTATGACTATTTTTGTTCTTTTTGGTGCTTATCAAAAAACAGCCATTACCTACATTAGCTTATGAATAATATCTACTTTTACAAATCTGCCAATATACCTAATCTTATATATTATCCAAAAACTTCTAGTTTTTCGCGCATATATTTCTTGTTATTTTTTAAACTTATTTTCATAAAAAAAATTACAGTAATATCTGAGATAATTGTTCTTATTAATCTTGAACGAAATGAGGATCAAATTGCCAAAGCTATTATTTATGCTTTAAAGTGAGGAATTCTTGATCTAGATATCATATCCTGAAAATTGAAAAATGACACCTGGACAGGGGAATCAAACCCGGGACCTTTGGCCTAGTACGCCATTGTTCTACCCACTGAGATATACATGATTTGTCCCATGCCCAGGGTCATTCTTCACTCATATTTTAAGGCAGAGTCTATGATGGACGTGCGGAAATAGTCGGCTACTAATGTGTGATTTTATTAAGGTCACAATCTATCAGATAACGCAGCCATCTTCAACTCGGTAGTTGGATTAATGCTGCCATTTGTACAATCATAATAATTGTAATGGAATGCATTTTAACAATCAAATAGTCAAAGCTATTATATTTGTTTAGTGAAGATTTACTATCATCTAGATATCATATTCTAAAAATTTAAAAAATTAAGATGACCCTGGATAGCTCAGTGGTAGAACATTGGCGTACTAAGCCAGAGGTCCCGGGTAAGATTCCCGTGTCCAGGTATAATTTTTAAATTTCCAGAATTTGAACTAAATAGTTAAGGTTGTGCGCGTGCATGCAGTTGGAGGGTACATGTTTCAGTGCCGATGATAACGGGCCTTGCGGATTTCGTGCGTTCGTTATAATAGGTCCTAGAACAGTCACCGATTACCGTCATGTTACTCTTCGTGACCTCCTATGGCACTCATTCTAATTCTGTAGTTTATGTATATATGAGTATTCTCTGAAGTAGAGTGGATACGTAGTGACTTTGATATGTTCCAATGAATATCGTCGAACTGGTCTCAATGTTGTGTTGTAGTTATTGTGACGTTCATCCACCGTGCCATCTTTATGGACAAATAGTGGGGACAACCATTACATAATTTGTTAAAAGTAACAGCTTCAGATCTTATAATTCTATCTATGAATATATTGATATTGTTTAATTAAATATTGTAACGGTCAAAAAAGTTTGAACCTACTGTTAAATAAACACATTATTAAAGGTTGAAATCCAAACTCTCAAATATATGTTGGTCGTAGTTTACCATACTTATTAAGAAAAATTCTATTTTAAAAAGATTTTGAATGTGAATTTAGTGAAATTATTTGTAAACCTAAATATATTTTTTAAAAGTACACGAGCTATTTCTAATCACGATCTTAAAAATGTTGAAATAAGGTTAAATCAACTAGCATCAATAAGTAATAAAAATAGATATTCAACAGTATATAGTAAACAATACATACAATTTATTTGTAACCCATGATGAAAACATTAATATACAAATTTGAGTAAATGCTTTGACATGAATGTATGAATATTGGTTCATATATGTATGAAATATTACCATACAGTTTCAAGTCAATAAAAATGTATCCAATTTTAATAAAATTATGTCCCATATCGGTGTCCGATTGGTTCCAGGTATCACTATCGTTATAGATTATATTTCTAATTATGAAATGTGTGGGTTTCTAAACCTATCTGGCGATTTCATTATAACATTTTTTTCCATTCGATCTCCACAAAAATGGAGCTACAGTTACTCATAAGAGTGCCTTAATATTACATAGCTCCTTATTACAAAAATAATGGCTATCCTGGATGGATATTAGGACATCTTTGGAAAAAAATTGTGGCAATTTAAATCCTTATAGTAAAGATTTAACCTCCCATGGATCTGAATCTCTTCACACCAATAAACTATTTACACAAACAATTTTGAATTAATATTTTATATCATCTCGTAAATATGATTCATATTTCTTAACACTTTGATCATTTTATTTTAAATCCTTCCCTTGAAAACTATGTTAATGCTATGTGAGACTTACTCAAATTGTGTAGATAATAATAATAATAATAATAAATAATAATAATAATAATAATAATAATGATAATAATAATGATAATAATAATAATTTAAACTATTTCGTAAAATTTGTGAAGGGAGAACTATTCAGTTCCTTATGTCCAGTGTGTGAATATTTACCAGAGTAGAATGAGTTGGGTGAGGAGGGGTTGGTTGTAATAGAATGACAAAGAAAATTTTGGGAGTGTGGAATAAGTTCTTGGTAGACAGAACAAAAGGGTTCAAAAGCATTAAACAAAAAAATAAAACAAGGCAAAAAAAAAAACAGGAGTGAGGAAAATATATAAACTTTTTCTTCCGCTCTGTTGTCTTTATTCCGGGAAACAGGACGCGAGGGAATTTAATTCGATTGTCCCCTAACACAGAGAAAGTAGAGAGACAAACTGTATAAGAGAAAGATGTGGACTGTTTTTGGACTGTAGCGAGATTTAAACTTGTACTTTGCTCTATAGTTGTATTCTACGGACAGCTCTCGAAAACAAAATAAACAAAAGTAATTTTTTTATTGTATTTTGATATTTTTTGACAAAAAATAGCTTCTACTATCACCGTATTGGTAATTATTTGATAAAGTTGAAGTTTTAGATACAGTTTATTTTTCTTTAACCTTTTATACCATGTGTTAGCATTTTTTCAGGGAATAGACCCTACGTGTACAGTGTGTTTGGAAACTCAATGCTCAAACTGAACATATAGTTTGTTTGAAAAAAGAGTACTATAAAATCCCTTTACACTTATATCCAGCAAACCATACTAATACCATCAAATTGTGTTCAAAGATTTAGCGTAAAGCGCTAGGGAGAGCAAAGCTGTGCAAGCATACGTGTACGAGTGGTTGCATAGGAATTGGGCATTGGCACTGCACATTTAGTAATGACAAGCATTTTCTGTGATGTAGGACGTAAAGGATGACCCTCAGAACGTATTCTAATTTTTATATGGACTAGTGTATTATTTACTATTAGTGGTGGTATGTTAAACTGCTGTGCTCCTAGATGTCAAGGTGTGCAGCACTACGCGCCTAGTTACTATGCAACTGGTTGTACACGTATGCGTGCACATCTTTACACTCCCTGTGTTTTATGCTGAAACAGCGAATACAATTTTAGGGTATTAGTACAGTTTGTCGAATGTGTGGAATGCCAGGCCACCACCGTGGTTCGGATTCCACGCTAAACTGTAGGTCCTTCATTTCATCTCACAATCAACCTACCATTACACATTAGCGTAAGTGCGTATAACCTGAACGGGTAGTAAGACGCGGTGCTAATAATAATAATAATAATAATAATAATAAATAATAATAATACAGTTTGTCAGATAAGTGCTGAGGGATTTTATATTACTTTTTATTCAAACAAACTATAAGTGTAGTATGTTTGAATAAAATGTAATATAGAATCTCTGAGCACTTATCTGACAAACTATAAGTGTAGTATGGGCGTTGAGTTTTCAAACATCCTGTAAATGATAGCTACTATATAAAGTAGGGATGAAGAAGGGAGCATTTTAGAGGAATTCTATTCGCATTTACGCAGGAGTAGAGTGGGAAACATTTGACGGAAAACCAGACTTTAAAGAACTTACCGGGAACCAATCCCCCAATATTACAATCATCAGCAGGCCAATCTAACACAAGAGTGACGAATAAGATTATTCGGCCACTGCAATGGGTCTTAGGGATAGTTATCACAATAATTTAGTAATAATTTTAATGGTACGTACCTTTTGTTTACCCTACACTATGTCCTTATTTTATAAGCCATCCCATAGTGGAGCAATGCAAGGTAGGTTTAATACATTTCAATGTGAACAAAGGCTTCAAACGTATCCTTAATCCCCATTTTATTAATACATGTCTAACAATTCACTTCTTTACATAAATTTTATAGGGATAAGTAATGTATAATATAGAAGAGCTGATACTTTACCTGTGTGGAGAGAAAGTGGAAAACCATTTATGTAAATCAACCTCAAATATACCCGGATAATATTTGAATCCTGATTCCAATATTACCGTTATTATATCTCCATGTTTGTGTTTTTAGATGGAAGCCATCTTGATGCACTCAACTTAATGTTAACGGGACGTTAACACATTTCCTCCAATGGAGGATTTCCGCGTTAAGTGGTAGAAGGTGAGGTGTACAAAACTGATCCTGTTAGCCAATCAGGCTGGAAAACATGTTGACACGGCTATTTAATATTAGTTTTGTATTGCATTTGTTTGCAGACGGATGACTTATTCAGTATGGTGCGCCAACACCAATTCGTCATGAACTCTTAATTTCTTTTATGTCTTCAGAAAGATTATATTGTAATTACGTGAAAACAAATCAACCTTAACCGCTAAAAATATATTTTTTTTTGTAAATAATTTGTTTTAAAACAGTTCAGTTGGTTGTGTTTTTATCGTGTATCTACGTTATGCTTCCTAAGCAATCCGATCCCAACATATGTTTATTTATATTACGTGAACATTTAGATGACCGTGCTCATGGTTAAACCATCTCGTTAAGACCAAAGCCACGCCTCTGTCTGCATCCTCATCTCTGTGTGTTCTATACAATTGTCAGGAAAGAAAAATGAAATGCAATAATTACTAATATCCTTAATAAATTTCCCTAACTTTACTCTAACGAGAGCTTAAGTGCTCTACTGAAGTTTCACTTGATTCAGAAAGCACTTTAGTGCAGCAAAACCATGTTTATCTTCAGCCCAGTACGACCCCCATGCATCTTTGTTAGTGAATTGTAGCGACAATAGAGTCGTGGGCGCAGGAAGCTGGAGTAGAAAGGGATGCTCTCAGAGGGTGAGTGAGGTTAAGTTATAAGATATGGGGTAGGGGTAAGAGGTCAGAAACCCTCCTGAGACACTGGACACTAAAGTTAGTCCAGTGTTGGGACTCTGTAATTAGGAATATAGTGAGTTAGTAGAGCTAAGATAATTAATAGCATGGAGCTGGTTTATATATGTGCTTGCTTAGTCCGGTCCTATCTTACTGGAATCTGTGCGCCACGCAAAAAACCGGGCTCCTCCCGGAACGCAGCGTGATATCAACGGAGAGAATAAACACGGAGTAGTTTCTTACTGTCCCCAATGTTTTAGTGGGAAGGGGTGAATAACGAATAGTCTGCATGAGAAAAAAAAAATAGTAAAGTGATTTACGTAATTGAATTGTGTTTCCTAAATGATTATGTTAGTTAATATAAATGGAAATACCCATTAGTGAACTATTTCCTAGACGATGGCAAAGCAACTATATTACAAACATTATATTGACCAACAGAAACTGTTTATACTTTTACCTATATATTCTCTAAATACCTGTGATGAATACCTAATTCAAACACAATAAAAAATAGTTTTAAAATAATTTATTAAATAATGAGTGCTAAAGAACTAATACAGTTTTAAAGAAAATTAAAAATTACATAAATCGTTTATAGTGTTACTATAATGTAATATTAAAACTATTCCTGATTCTGAGTCAGGCAAGCTAAACACAAACAAGCACTTCGAGTAACCAAGTAAAAATTATTTGATCATCCGCGTGTCTTACTACCTATTCAAGTCATATGAAAATATTATTTTTACTCTAATGGGGTAGGCATAGAGAAGAAAGAATTTTAGAGGTAGATTACTAACATTTGCATAGAACGAAAATGCATTAACATTTAGGAAAAAATTACCATAAATAAAAACCTTCAAAATTAAGACGACGTTTTCTTTTAAAGTAGCGTTACTATTCTATTTAATAACAACAATACCACATTCACTACACTGAGCAATAAAAGTTTGCTAAACTCTATTTTGTTGTTGATATTTTGCCTCTCATATATACTTAATGTCGATCCAACACATAAACAGCTCATATGTTTTGTATTTCAACATCACTATTTCACTTATTATACTAGCTGTTGTACCTGTTTTTAACTCGGGGAATATGTAAAGTAGCTTTTCTATTTTTAGTATACTAAATAAACCACAGGGAATAGTAACAAAATCGAAAATTATGCTTAAATACTAATCCTTTATTGGTCTAAATTGTAATAGTATTTAAAAAAATTAGATGGATTAATTCACAATGTCAAAATTTAGATATAATTTGAACCTACATTAAAAGCTAAGATTTATTTTTAAGATCACGTTAATTCTTCTCCATACACACAAAATACATTGAAATTCTGCTCATTAGTGCTAATTAAAAAGAAAGAAGGGTGTCACAGCATAAATAATTAGAAGTCAAAGGGTTGTAACTAATTCAAATCAAAAGTATTTTTGAATATTTTTCATTTACTCCGTTTAGACACCTTGCTTACCTTATTTACTTGGTTTATTCCTTTTAACAATTTTTTTTATTTTGCTTATTTTTTTGACTTTTTGCTCGTTTTGGACTACTTTCAACTCTTTATATTAATTACACGGCTTCACTGTAGAATTATTTTAGAGTTAAATGTGTGAAAACCAAATATGTGTATAAAATGCAAAAGGAGCATGAAAGGTAGGAATAGTAAAAAGTAAATATGATCAATATTTTTTTAAAAAAGGTTAAACAATATGAAATAGATGAAAAGTTAAAAAAGTAGAAATTTTGAAAAGGTGTAAATGTAAAAAATGGGTAAAAATGATAAAAGGGGAAAATCTAAATTTTAAAATTCCGTCTTCCAGGAGCACATGTTTTTGCAGAGGAGTAGTTATAACCTGCATTACCAAACTATATGGAATCTAGCTTTCTCGTGGTGTTAATATTACCTAATTTTTTTCTAATTTTAATATTTTCTTTAAAAAAACTATAGTCAATATTTTATAATTCTGACTTGAAGGTGCACATGTTTGTGCATAGGGACTATTTATTTTTAAATTGTAGACCTATGCGTGCGATAAATATCGTGTAATACTCATAACAGAAAAAAAACTCATCATCTATTTAATATTGATTCTTAGTTGAAATCAATAATATTTTAATGTTTCGGACAATTACAATAAAAATATAATACGTTTTATTGGGGCTTAGTTGTTAATATGTTACTCTTATTAAAATAAATTATTATTATATAATTTTTTTAATTTACTTTATATATTTAACGTCAATGTCTGAAACAAAGGATTATATCAGCACTAGAGATTTTCTATAATCAAAAACGAAAGATCTTACCAATTTTGCTGGAAGAAGTATTTTCACAGGATTATTTTACATTGCATACTCGACATGGGACCGACGGCTTTATCTCTCCTCCGAAGGAAGTTGTAATACAGATTTTGATTAATCCAATAAAATTCATCGATCCTGGTTGGTTTTAACCCACTATCATTGGGTCCTGAGACAAGAACTTTACCCCAAGACCTTCGAGGCGACTAATATTAGTAGACTCGACTAGACTCTCTTTTAAAAATTTAGTTTCAAAATCGTAATAAAATCTATAATATAAGGAACGTACATTGGTAGAACTGTTATTAAATTGATTGGTACAATTCTTTAGCCAATTAAACAATATATATTATGAATATAACAAGGAGTTAATTTATTCAAAGAGAAATTGTTAAATCAAGAAATTAAATCAATTACCACAGAGATAATAACATTCTTAACAAAAACCTCAGAGAATTTTAAGGAGAAAAAATTGTATAATAAATAGGTAAAACTGTAGAGGTGTCAATATACTACTAAGCAGTAAGAGAATATTGTAAAGAACTAACTGAAAACTATAAAAAAATTAAATTATCAAATGAATAGATTGGAGACGTTAATACTATAACTAAAGATCAATAACAACCCATCACTTGAAAGATCAATTATACCAATAACAACCTAAGAAAATATTGACAAGGAATATTTACACAATAACAATAAAATTAATAAAAAGTTGATTGATAGAATGTTAATTAATTGACTAGATATTTAGTTCACACAGTGAACAATTCCTCAATGTAATTTATTGTAATATTCAGCCATTGCCATATGTAAAACGATATTAATACTTGAAAATGATGTATTAGTTATCTTTTCTTGTAACAACATTAGAGAAACACGGTGCGTATTTAATTTATAAAAACACTTTTGAAAAAAGATGAAAGTTCTAATAGTAAGAATGATTAGAATTTATATATTTAAATAATTAAAATGTTGAATGTCATATAAAAACAAATTTATAAAACAATAATTTAATGTTGAATTAAATGAGTAAGATTTAATTTAACAAAAAGTTGGATGCACTATAGAATCAATAATTTTTTGTTAAATTAAAATTTACTTATTCAATTCAAATTAATTTATTACCTCATTATTTGTTTTTATATAACATTCAACATTTTAATTATTACAATATCTCAATGGCAATTAATCTTTTTATTCTAATTCCATTTTTAAAAATTATTTTCTTGAACTGTAAACGCACTCAAAACTGTTTTTCTCAATTTTTATTAAATGATAAAAAACTACTTGTGATTCTGTAAAATAATACAATAAAAATTCACAGTATAGCTGGTATGTAATGCGCAAATAAGGCCATAGATTTGTTTAGTTACATTTAAAGATAAAATATACTGAACGTTTTAATGATATTCATTGGTCTGGCTTTAAATTAAAATTGTAATGTGGTTGAGTAATGGCATTGCAGAAATGTGTGGGATTATGAATGGTAGATGATTTTATTTTTATATTTCTGCATTTGTTTGAACAAGTTTTTTTAGTTTTCAACTGGTTTGTAAACTAAATGGTATTTTTATTTATGTCCCATTTGTATTCAAACGCGCATATATTTTAATATAAAAGTTTGATCATAGTCCTTTTTAATTTATAAATAAAGTTTTGTTTTATACGCAAATATGTTTATTTGAAAAATCTGTACACAACGTAGACCTAATATATTAATACATTTGTATAATACTCTCTTATAGTTTAACACAAGTACATTATATTTTTTTAAACGGCTAATAAGTACTCCAAGATAGAGTAGGTAATAGTAGGGAACAATATTAGAAATAGAGGTCATTAATATGAATCAAATTAAATATCTAATAGAGTAAAGTTGAAATAAAACAGTGAAAGATGAAAGTAATAGAAATGTATGAAATGGACTAATGGTTGAAAAAGGATTTATAAAATTATTAATAACAAATATAAAATTCAAGATTATAGAGTGTAAAGTTATAAATTCTGGGTGGGATGCAACAAAAAAGGCTGTTAAGGTTTTTAAGAAAAAGTTTTATATTAACTATGAATTGAAAGACCATCAAGAATTTATTAAAAGGACAGAACCTGAGTGTGTGTAATATATAGGGTTGACAAGGAGGAACAAGAAACACATTTGTATCAAGTGGGAAAATCATGTGGTCATGTTTATTGATGTGGAAGTAGTTTACTATATTTAGCTCAGTGATTGTTTAGTCCTCACTGGCTATCCATTCTCATCATTTCAGGCACAAGGCAGCTGCAAAAACATGGCTATCCTCATAGCCACTGCTATTCATTTTACAGTACTGTGTATTTATAATTTTAGCCTTCCATCAAATATTCATTGGAAGAACATTTGTTGACGACAAGAAAGGCTACTAGCTATAACCTCACCCATTCTAACGTCAGATTATATGATCTACTGCTCTCACTTTTGATACATATTATAAATATCTATAAAATAAAGTTTAAAATATAATAAAATATAATTAATATTGCTCACAAAAAGTTTTTTCTGAAAGGTTACTGTGGGAGTTGTACTGTATAACTAAATAATAAGTTGAAGGGTATAAGGGAAAAAGAAAGAAAGTATAATAATTAGAACTCAAATTGAGTTAGTGATTCCAACTGTTAGACAATTATGAAGCCTTTATATTGCACCTTAGATTATGATTAATTGAAATACCATTCATAGTATTTAAATTACTCTAAAAATAGGACTCTATGGGGATTTATGGAATTTGTGATATATAAGTAGTTATCCTAACAAATGTATGTAGTGTGACCTTCATCCTCTTACCCATGTACCTTCATCAATCATTTTAGAAAACATTCTTAAATGTTAATAATTTTTTAACTTTTTAGTAATTTCTTCAGTATAATATCCTTTCACTTCTATACTGTAACCTTAGGTTTTTTTCTTAGGCTTAACCATAACCTGTACCTTCAGTTACCCTTCCGGGAAATCCACATTTTATGGCAATGACAAGTTAATGATCAGAAGAAGAGTATATTTTAAATACATATTATGAGCTAAATTAAATCTATACGAGTTTAGGCTCAAACTTAAATGAGTCTTGATAATACTAAAAATACTGGAGATAGGATTTATTTGCATTTAACCCTTGTTTATGATCCACGTCTTAATTTCATCAGAGAGCATCTAAATATCCACACTCAAGTGAAAAGGTTGAACAAGTAAATTTTAGAGAAACTATTCCTTCACTTGCTTGAGAAAAATCATCACCTCTAGTACTTTAGTTCACATGAACTCTCCCTCAGCAAAAACGAGACTAGATGATCTTGTAATTTTGTTCACGTGACCATGGATTCGGGGGCTACACGCTTATAAGTATTTAGTCCATTCGCTTTAACATAAAGGTTATTAAAAGCCTTTTCTCTGTAGTGGAGATAAGAATGATGATCAGAGGATATGCTCAAGAATTCCTGTGGAGAATGAATATGAATACCATAACTATTTATCAAATTTGGAAAATCATCCCTTGTGAACAGAGCAGAGATTTAAACCATAACCTCTCTACCATTAGATACCTGGTGAGGAGCCAGTTTCAAGACTTCATTCATTCGGTCATCAAGTGTGAGAATAGTGATTTTTTTTTAATTAGCATGTGTGAACTTGACCTCAGTTACATATTAAATGGTCAAAGAATTTGAGCTTCTAGCCTTGAAGATCTCGATTATTATTTTATTTGACATTTTTTTAAAAGCACGTTATACCACCCAGATAGGTTATGAGGGTACAAATTAACTACGCAAATTGGGAAGGGGGAGGTAATGAGAAAGACAGAAGATTTATAATAAATGTTCCGTATAGTATCTGCCATAATTGATTGTAAGGAGAAGGAAGTCATTTATGATTTACATCTCACAGGGATTCGAAATTTAAATTAATCATCACCAACAAACTAGACTAGATGAGCTTGACACTCGGGCTACGTGCTCACTGGCGTGGGTGAACACAAAAAGTGAAGAACCCTACTCTTTTCCGCAAAAATTCCGCCACGAATACCACCACATAAATCAAATAGGATTCTCCCCGAGTGACGCGCGTGTGTGTGTGTGTGTCTGTGTGTGTGCGCGCGCGCGCACGCATGTGCTTGTATGTGTGTGTCAACGCAAGAGAAATGTTAAGAGTAATTGGTTTTCATTACGTTGTTGGACCTGTTTTTTCATGACAATTTCTCGTATCCATATATATATATATATATATATATATATATATATATATATAACTAATAAGGCTCTTATATTAGAATATATATATATATATATATATATATATATATATATATATATAACTAATAAGGCTCTTATATTAGATTGTTCTGCGGTGTACGAAGGAATCTTAACGTTTAACTGTTTTTCCTCTCAGACACGAAAAGAGTGCCTGCAATAAAGGAATTGGTAACTTTATTGATTTATGGTTCATCTTGGTCACGTTTATAAAATATGATTAGAAATGATTGTTTAAGTCATTGAAGCCAATGTAAATCTCATCGTCTCAGAATTTGACCAGATTGTTCTCGTGGATTGTATTTCCTGTTTTTCATTGTAAGGAATGAGTATAGTTTAGACCAATTATATTCTGTGTAGATATATTTGAAATGAACGAAAAATATAATAGATTTTAAGAAATTTAACACTCAATTACTAGAAAAAATTATATCGGGTGAATTGGGGTGGCCACGTGTGTTAAATTTTAAGCTATACTTATCAGTTATTCTGGCTACGTTAATGTTGGTTTTCAAATCCTGGCCTGGTATATTGACAGTCACCCTCTCTATTCCCTAGTGTATTAGCATATTTAAAGTGAATATAGGCTCGATGGGTACTAAGACGTGGCAAATAAAATACCCTAGGTCAATTAAAATTGTCTAGTGATCATTCTTTTGGCAGAAAATATCAATGACAATAAATTAGTAATAATATAAGCTAGATATATTTCTTGATTCATATAATATATTGACAAAACAAAATGTGTTTTCTAGGCCTACATTCATACTGCTATGTTACAATATTCAATATATCAAAATTATTAACTACCAAAGTTATAATCATTTGACATTTTAAACATGAAAAATAATAACTAAAAACTAGTTGCCCAGCATTTACTCTCATGTTTGTCTATGGCTTTATTCATTGAGCTCATATGAAAATATGATCATTCTATTGGTACAGTTATTTCTGAAGTTGATTACTTGATTCTGATTTAGGAACCCAAAATGAATATCTTGTTTGGGTGAGTTTGTATTGGATCTCAACTATAGTAGGTTTCTAGTAGGAATTACCGTATTGCACAAATAAAAAAATTACTAAAAGTTATCCTCAGTGGTCATATTTGATATTGTGAGGATCTCAACTTAGTAATTTATTTTCAACATGTTCGTTATCTATTGTAAGTTCAACTATCGCTGGTCAGCTAATAAGTGTGGAGTCAAGCATCTGAAATGAGAGGTATTTCCTGTGTATCCACACGTAGGCCCATAACTGCTGACATCTGAAATGTGAGGTATTTCCTGTGTATCCGCACGTAGGCCCATAACTGCTGACATCTGAAATGTGAGGTATTTCCTGTGTATCCGCACGTAGGCCCATAACTGCTGACATCTGAAATGTGAGGTATTTCCTGTGTATCCGCACGTAGGCCCATAACTGCTGACATCTGAAATGTGAGGTATTTCCTGTGTATCCGCACGTAGGCCCATAACTGCTGACATCTGAAATGTGAGGTATTTCCTGTGTATCCGCACGTAGGCCCATAACTGCTGACATCTGAAATGTGAGGTATTTCCTGTGTATCCACACGTAGGCCCATAACTGCTGACATCTGAAATGTGAGGTATTTCCTGTGTATCCACACGTAGGCCCATAACTGCTGACATCTGAAATGTGAGGTATTTCCTGTGTATCCGCACGTAGGCCCATAACTGCTGACATCTGAAATGTGAGGTATTTCCTGTGCTTCCGCACGTAGGCCTATAACTGCTGACTCCAGTGGGAGATCATTGAATCTGTGAGAAGCAATGTTAAGCATCGCGTAGTTTTGGATAACGGATCTAAGCCGTTGAATTGTGTTTTATTCCGTCATTGGAATCTCCTAGTTGGTAGATTCTAGCTAGTATGTATCCTAGAACAGAACTCTGGCAGTTAGTTCCAGACAGTTGCTGTAGACAGTTGGTTCGTGCAATTGGTTCTAGACAGTTGTCAAGTGCGTGTCAAGATGAGTCCGTTTAGTGATGGCGAGCTTCACGCGCTATGAGTGTAACCAAGATTAGGACATTGGTTAGACATTAGTTAGACAGTGGTTAAGACAGTGGTTAGAGAGATGTGATCCCACTGCTGCCAAGGGAAGTTAGGGATCTCAAGCGATATGTTTACCGCGGATGTGTGTACGACACCGCAGAAAGTGTCCTGAGTTCGACGGCAATGTATAAGAGCAGATTGATTTGTGAAATAAACCAACAGTAGTGTATGTGATTGAGTGAGTTTTCTTGAGTCTCTCACTTAGACCCTTCACTTGCAACAATATAGCTCGCGCCACCCTACATTTTACTGTCAAAATGAGAGGATAATGATAATAAGCTAATCCCCAATTTACAATATACATGTAACACATACCTTTGTAATAATATTAACAATATGGAAAAGGGAATTAATATTAACAGCAATTTTTTTTCTATAAGGTTATTTCTACCAAAATCCCTCTATATTTGTTTTCAATTCACATACTTGGAAAATGTTTCTGTGCTTTCTTACGTTACTTTCGACTCATTAAATGTATTATATGAGCTGATAAGAGTAGAGGATAGTTAAGATAGTGTGAGTATAAGATAATTATAGTGGACAGTATGACGAATAGAACCAAATAATATGTTTAAAAATGTAATTACTTAAATTAAGTGTTCAGGAATTATATTAATATTGTATGTAAATAATATCCACAGTCCTCTATTGAATTATTCCCCAAACTTTCGTGACTCATATACCCCTTTTGAGACCATGCTATTATGCCGCTATCACGATCAACTTAACGTAAACGTAACGCAATGTTCAAGTAAGATTCATATGATGTAAATAAAGTAGTGAGTGATCAGGATTTACGTAACAAAACTACTCGAGCAAAATATTTACAATGGAATGGTGTTTGAAAAAAAGTTGGCCACCAAAATGGAACACAAGTATTTAGGGAAGATTAGGCTAAAATTCTTGCAGATAATTACTGTGTATAGCAAAAGTAAAGTGTAAGTTCTATAATTCATGAGACAAGAACACACTATAGGTACCGGAGAATTCTTCTGAATTACATAAACAAACTAATTTGCCATGTTTATGGTGATATCAACATGAATGGATAACTATAGCACGTTGTACCAATCATTTAACGTCCACATAACGTAAAAGTTCTTCCCTGGACAACTTTTATAGTAACGTTAAGTGCAAGTTAAGCTAACTGCAAAGTGATGGCTTTCTTTTAAAAACCAGAGAAGAACCGTTAAATTACATTGTGTTATGTAAATTTTAAGTGAACTTTAAACGAACGTTAATTCATCGTGATACCGGTACAGCCAATGTATTCCTTACATGGCTTCTACTTGTAAAATATAAATAATTGTTCCCAATTTAATAAACAAGAATAGCAGTAATTTAAACAATTGTGACAAATGGAAATAAATAATTAACAAGTTCATGTGTTCACGTCAAAATATATTTAAACCTGTTTGTCAAACTTAGTTTTTAACAACTTATTTTATGACTAAGAAAACTCTGTGACACGTCTCGTTCTTTCTGATATTCCTTGCGTAACCCTTTGGGCTATTCGTGACAAAGTTTGGGAAACAATGCTTAATTAGAAACTAGATTCTGTTTTATGTTTGGAAAAGTCTATACATTTAGAATTTACATAATTTTAGATTTTAGTATTTAATAAAATACTAATACATATCTTCGTATATTTAAAAAAACATATTTAAAAATAAGAAGTTTTACTAAGATGACAAAATATTTAACATTCATAATTATTAAACAAAATATTATTCTTTATTTAAAAACCAACATTTATATCTCTGTTTTAATATTCCTTAGAAATATTTTAGAATTACTTACTTTATTTTATATTAAAAGCCCTTATATTCTTACTAAACAATACAGTCTCCGTAGAATAAAAACTGAAAATTAAAAAATATACAGATGGGTCGATAGTAATAAAAAAATCACCTGAAGCCATGTTATAAAATAATATTCACATGAAAACATGAGCTGAGGGTTTAAATTGTCCTACAGAAAAGCGGGGATTAAGGGTCCACGACTAGAACTGTACCGACTAAATGAAGCAGGTCTCACGAATAAAACTCTACCAACTCCCCCTTCTTCTTTAACTCCCTTACTCTCAGGTAATGGGAGTAAAGTGTGGGCCTGGGTTTATGAGGTCTAAATGTTGGCGTTAGACTCTGAGAGACTTCACTTTATATGTGCAAGCCGGCCCAATTATACCCCATCTGGGAGCCAAGGCTGGTTGGCTTGCTAGGAGGGGGGTAAGGAGGAGTGGAAAGAAGGGGTCAGAATCGCCAAAAGAGGGAAAATGAGAGCTCCCACCCCACTGTGTTCCTTGTCTCATACTCTGCACCGGCTGAGCTCAAAATAAAGCAGACACTTTTAATTATATACTTTTTTAAGCTTAGAAATGTAATGTGGTTCCGTTTATTCTTTAAAAGCGTATGAAGGCATTCAAAGGAAATTATTTAAAAAAATACATATTACACCTAGACTTTCTATTTCTTTTATCATAAAATAGAGATATATATATACTAATATTCATAAGGTATGTGAAATGAAATAATATCCATTGTTACATAAATACTCCACCAATAAATATAAATGTAATAAAATACTTTGTTACAGAAACATAGAGAAAAGAGGTATATCTGTCCTCCAAAGAGTATAAAAAAAATTATATATTCAAAGACCTCTATAACTTTTTTCATATAGCTAAACATTATTGTATTTATAAAAATATATTTAAAAAAATCTTTAATCGTAATGCAACTTTATAATTATGAGTTATTTCGTCAGTAAAATAGTTGCAGAGAAATTATCAAAACAGAAAATTTCCACAAATGTAAAATACCTTAAATTTAGGTAAGCAAGATTTGCCATTTGGTTTGTAATGTCAAACAGTGTCTATATACTAAATTTAATCAAAATCATTAAGTTGATTTGAAGAAACTTGATTTTTTTCTCTTTTTTCTTCAGTAAACTATAGTTAATTTTTGAGTTAAATATCTAGTTACCAAAATCCTATATGGGTATTTTATACATACCTAAATACCAAGTTTTAGCATCATCGGTAAAATGGTTTCAGCTCTTGGCTAGGATGCAGAAAGTTGGCATTGAGAAAACCACTTTTTTGTTTTGTTTTAGAAGGTCATGAAAATTGACATTTATAAAAAATATTCAATTCAGTTTTATTCACAATCACAATACTTCTATCTCCGAGGGGTTGAAAGGAAATTAGAAGTGGATAACTAACTTTCAGAAACTCGATAGTATAATATTAATTATATTATGATTTTCATCCTATTCCCTGTTAAATTTATTTTTTCAATTTTTTGCAATATTACGTAACTTCTAATTTAGAAGCAAACCAAATCAACAAAGAATCCCAAACAAATATAGTATAAGTAATATTATGGTAGGAAGGATGAGAAAATACAAATTTTTTCGCTTATAAATTTGTAACAATTTAGTATTTTATAAATTTTATCTCTTAGGTGACTGACTTTGTGGTCTAGTGGTAAGAATCCAAATATAACGGGCTTGAACCCCAAAGCCCTCCTGAGTACAAACTCCAGTTCACCCGAACGAGATTCGAAATCTTGATCTCCGCGTCCTCAGCAGTCTATCTCCAAATGAAAGTAGCGCGTTAGCTAACTAAGCCACCGAGGCGAGTGGGTAAATAGTTAAACGCTATATATCCCGGTTATATTGTGGAATAGTCTATCTAACAGATCTAGAAGATTTTAATTCTTTCCCAGGATTGCATAACTCAATTACCTATTTATTTATGGTTACTTGCAGATACCTAACTTTACCGGATTCTACTGGTCTAAGTGTAGTAACAATTACTGTAGTTGGCATATTATATTGTATTTTTTTATCGTGCTCTAATATAGATGTGTGTTGATAATATTATAACAAATATCCAAATATATGTTCGAAGTCGTAGGATTGTCATTGATTGATCAGGATCGGGGCTTTGGGCCTGATAATCTTCCTGCTATTGCCTTTTCAGATCATACATAAAGTATAAGTAGCAATAATATCGCGATTTAGTAATAACAGTTATTATTATTATTTGAACTATATTCAGGAAAATATGTTTCATGAAACCCCACGCTCTATGTTTGTATTGCGCTTCTCTAGGATTTGTGGTTAGGGCAAAAAAAAATTTTTATCAAGCACTATAATCATATCATGGTGATTTATTAATATATCAAAAATAAATAGAAATATAACGTTGCTATATATGAGGTATTAACACACCAAGTAGATTTTAACAAAGTGAGCCCAAATTGCTTTTTTGTTAATTTTACCTAAACTATGGTTAAAGAATTATACATATAAATAGTTAATGGTTATTTAGTCAAAAGTTTCAAACAACTAAGAAACATAAACTCTTTTTAGTGCACAAAGTTATTACAGTTTATTTTAAACTATATTGTAACTAATATATTAAAAAAGGGTTAAAAATATACATTTAATTATGGATAAATAAATACAACATAATATATAGTAATAATAATAATAATAATAATAATAATAATATAATAATAATAATAATATGGTCAAAAACCTAGCTAACCATTTTAAATACATTTCACTTATTTATTGTTGGTAAGCTATAAAATAATGTGTAAAAACATCGGTGGACACGCAGACTGCGCTATGTTTTTCTGTGATGTTTTGCTAGTGAAGGGGTATTACGTTTTAACTATAGATAGTTCACTACCACCGTATAATTAAAGATCTTTATTCACGATAGTTTTATTATTAGAATAGAGATATGGCTATTAATACCACCATTTAATTTAATTACTCTGGTCATGATAATGCTATAATTTGAACGGAGATAAAAAAATTACTCTCGCCATATATTTAAAAGCCCCCTGGTCAAAATAGTTTTGTGATACAAATGGAGATAAGACCGTTACGCTCACCATCTAGTTAAAATGTCTTTGGTGAAGAGAATCCCACGTATTTACCTCTCCTGTATCGTTCGCCTCATTAATAGACAGAACAGAAAAGAAGAGAACACAATGGAGGTCATAAACAGAAGTGAACATGAGAGAGCTGGAACAAAACATTGGTGACGACAGCTGTGTGGAAGGTGAGTGAGATCTCTTCACCAATTGCACACTCGCATTACAAGTGTAACCGACCCCACGCCGGGGACGTGCCTACATTAGAACAGAGACAAGTCCATTACAGCTTCCCAACACGGGGAGTTTCCAATTAGAATCTCATTTTCAGATCATCCCTATGTTGGGAAATGTGAGAAGGAAACTAGGTTATCAACTTAGAGATCTGCGAGATGATCGGCTGATTTGGTACACGCTTTCAGCATCCTTGTTACAAACTATTAGATACCTTGCAGATATAATCACAAACAATGGTAATACTAGAGCTGGTAGGGGTAATGGTAGTAGTCCCACTAGTAGCAGAAATGTGATAAGAAGACTAATAATTGTGGTAATGGTGATGATAGTATTAAGGGATAAGGAAGGCTAGTAGGTATATTAGTAGTAATAGTATGCCTACGATGGGTCGAATTAGTTTATTAAAATTGTAGATAGGCCTATAAGTGGTATTAGTATGCCTATTATAATAATAATCTTCCTAATAGTTGTAATGTTGGTAGTAGTCTTGCTAATAGTGGTGTTTGTGGTAGTAAGTCTGTCATTAATGTTAGTAATGCAATTAACAGTGGTAATGTGGTTAGTTAATATTTTAGTGGGGTTGGTAGGCTTACTAGTATTGTTAATGGCGGTAGTAAGTTTGGTAGTTGTGGTAGTAGGTCTTGTAGTTGTGGTATATGTGCGTCTAGTTGTTTTATCGGACTATAACTTCTATTAAGATGAATCTAAACAAATAATCGGTATTTTTAAACTATTTTAATAATTGCAACATATGGGGAATATATAATATATTAATGATTGAAATAAAATCATGTCCCTTAAGTAATCATAAAATTATGAGAAGCTAATAAATAGGTGTGTTTCAACGGCCAATCTGGGATCAAAATGGAAATGTATGTATTTTAAAAAGTATGGGAATTTATTTGCACTGATCGATATATTACCCCTCATTCACTCTCATCCTTCTGTAAGGCCGAGTTGAAAGGTAGTACCTTGTTAGATTATTCATGAAAACTAATTAAGGATATCTTAGTTTATAGTGTTTATAAGACTACACAACCCTGAATTAAAACATTCCTTTATTGAGAATTGAAGGGAAGATGAAGAGTTCCAAGAGATGCCCATCTACGCCGAGTAAATTGATAAGAGATTATGGGGATGGAAGAGAGAACGATAAATAAAGTCAAGGAGTGACCTACTAGAGAGTGGAGGATGGGATGAGATGGCTTTGGAGGGTTGCTCGTGCACTTGGCAAAACTCTTCTGGTCCAAAGCTGACAGGCAGCCAATGGTCTTCAAAAAATTTCATAAAATCAAAATATTGTCACTGTAAAAATTAAGTGAATTCTCGTCCAGCCTCAATTAAGGAGTTTTAATATCCATTTAGAAAAGTATAAAATCTGGTCTATTTTAATGTGAGACTAGATCAGTCAATGGTTAGTTGAAATCCGGATTTGACAGCAGTTTTTAAACTTGGGGAGTTTATATCTATCTATCTATCTATCTATCTATCTATCTATCTATTATCTATCTATTATTTATATATATATATATATATATATATATATAATCTTCCCTAAGTAACATACTAAATTTTCAATCTCCTCTGAGTTGAGCTCATACCGTAATATTAGAAAAATATCGGTGAAAAACTTTTTTACATGATTTTTAGAATATCTCACTGGCTTTGATTCTCACCGTAAAATATGTTCTTAAGAGAATTAAAGATCAATTTATTTCCTACAAGAGTTTTTTAATTTTTGTCATAAAATAAAGGGTTCTCGTGAATTATCTTTGTACTGTGTGACTATACTTGAATATTTTGTAGTACTTAATAATTTATCTCTATTTACAGTTTATTAGTAGAAATGTTATTTATTAAGTTGTGCTTATCTTTGAAATCACAAAGAAAGAAGGAGTTAAGGTTCCTTGTACAAACAAAAATGAAACAGGGTTTTATTAAAAGCATTATTATTTTTATTATTATTACATATATTAAAAGAGTTTTACTCTCTTTGATGTTGAGGGAACGTCCAAACTAAATGCAAATGCCTTTTGTTCAACGTGTTGGTGGCAAAGGTTCTCATCTTTTTGGTATATCCACTTAATTTTCTTCAAAAATAAAATACTGGAGCTGAATATTACTATGCTCCTCTAGATTCTATTTTATATCATCGGGAAGAATTTAAGTATTTAAGCATGACTGTCCCCAGAAGTCTGCGCAAATTGTAGAACATTTCAATCCAACCTCTCTGCAGCCACGTAACATGGTGAATTATATTGTTATTGGCGTGCAATTAATTTTAAGACGGATTCTGAAGCACTTTCAAGTAAATTTGAAACTTGAGAATGGCTGTTTTCAGTACATTTACAACTCCATTCTTGAGATGACTTAGTGATTCCATATCACCATTGTATCTGGAAATAAATTTGCAAAAGAGTTCTCACAAAGGTACAGTACATCTGTTAGAAGTAGGGATGAAAGATTTTACAAACTTTTTGTGAGTGATCTTGTGAAGTAGCGGGAAAGATTGATGATGAGGGAATTGTCTCCCATCCTTTGCCCCAAAGGGACTAGAACATATTGTTGACCTGCAGCCTCTATTAGACCCGCACTGGCATTGGGGTTCTTGAACACTCTAATAACAGTTCTTTAAAAATCTGAATTCCTTTCTGAAATCTTAACGAATTACATTTCTTACTTATCGATAAAAGGTTGAAGTTGAGTCACAACCACTAACAGCATCTTAGATAGAATGTTTTAGATATAGCTTTATTTCCTTCTAAGCTTTGGCAAGAATACAGCTATGACAAATTTTCCCCCTACTTGCTTAAGAAATTAGACAATTTATTTAGATGCTCTTAAAGCTGACAAAATAGCTACTATGCCAATGCTATCGACAACAACAATAGCAACAACAACTAAAAGAGCAGACTCATACTCAAGTGGGCTGTATTTACAATAAGGGTATCAGTATCCTCTTGAGCTTGCGTGCCAAGGTAACCATAATCTTGAAACTTTTGGGTCAACATAGTAAAAAGCCTTACTTTATAATTTTCATTTGAACGGAATCTTTCCTGGGACATAGATGCCACAATCATTTCATCAAATATGATATCACTTGAAAGATAGATATTCCAAGCTCTTAGTACTAGTGTTTGCAGGTTTGTCTAGGTAGCCATCAAATACTATAACCACATTGTCTGTGTGGTACTTTTTGGCATATTCTATATAAAGGATGGATATAAAGGACATTTTTCTTGTGATGTATTAAAACCCTTTGAAGGATGTATCCACCATTTACAATAGAAATCGCATACGAAAATAAATTTAAGATACACAGTGACATGCTTCGACACAAAAACAATTGGTTTTACGAGAAAAACTGAAGATAACATTTTTGTAAGAAATAAACAAATCTTTATTTCTTTTGAGAACTCATTTTATTCTAGTAAGATATTCATAATTAAAACGATTTATCCGATTTTTCAATATGGCGGTGCGAGCTCACCTCTTAGGCGTCAGAAAAATTGTTTTAGAACCTAGGTTATACAGATGAATAACAGCCCCAAGTATGAAACTGTCTGAATTATTTCCACCAAAGATCATTCATTGACTGGGATATATGTCTATAAATTGTAGATATATCACAGGCTGAGACAATGTTAAATAAATATAATATACTGTTGTATTATACTAACAAATAGTTATTTCAAATAATATTAATAATTAGCGTAGCTTATCATTAAATAAGTTTTATTCAAAAAGGGTTTTTGAAAATCATGTTAACAAAAGTTTTACTAAGGAGACTTACATAGTACTTGTTTAGTGTCTTAAGTACATAAGTACATAATTTGACTTGTGTGTTTGTATTTATTAGGTTGTCAAACTGTTTAAGACCTCTACTGAAAGTTGCCCTTTTACCGCTCATCATCATTACAATATTTATTTGTGCAACTTAGTCATTTCACAGACACATAAAGGATAATACAAATATGTGTTCGTCTTTATCTATTATCCAAATATTTCGTGAAATACTAAGACTATGGGCCCTATGGGCCGGGTCACCTTTTTATTCAAACTATATATTTTATACTAACAGCATGCCAGGCATGTCGGATCTTCATATGCCTCATAATCTAACTTAAGACTAGAACAGGTACATCATCCAGTCCCCCACTGTTAATTCATTACTGTGAAAGAGTTTACCTACATTTTCAGCCATGCTGGGAACCGAACTCGGGACGCCTATCTAAGTAAAAGGACACGCTACTGACTGCGATAAGGTGTTAGATCATATACACAACTATTTACTGTCAAATCTTCAATGCGCCTTATAACGTGAGTCATGGGCATAGTAGTATTTTTATAAAATTTCTATCTTCATTTTTAAAAATTCTGTAGAAATGTCAATACATTTATGATTTATTCATGAACTGTTGAGATTACTATGTATAGAAAATTAAGCTAAACGTATATACTGGAAAACTATTTTGTAAGTGTTGTTAAAAAAAGTTTTTTGTTATAAAATTTAATGAACTTTAGCTCGCACTCTCTTTCTACTCCCTTTAAACAGAGATTACTAATTTATTTTATCTAATAGATATATGGAATAGTTTTTGTAATTCACACTTCAAAAATAATAACCTAAATAAACTTGATTGGTCTAACAGCCCTTCTCCTGGAAGCAAAAAGCTAGAATCAAGAGAGCAGAACGTTGATAAAAAGAAAATCTCTCAGGGAACGCAGATTTCCACCATCTGAAATCGCCGAAGAAACGGGTGTCTAGAAACGATCCAATAGGGACAGCTGAATGGCGTCAACGATACAAGAAATGGGGTACAACAACAACAAAAAAAGAAACAAAAGGAAGAGAATTGTAAGAAAAGTAGGGAAGGCTGTGGGAGGTATAAGAACGAAATGAGAATCGAAGAAAGCTCAAGAAAGGTCAAGCAGAAGTGAGTGGAAAATAGCATGGGAATTCTTGGTGCTGGTTGAAGATAAAACTATCTCCAAATTGAGACAAACGAGAGTTTTTCTCTAAGCAATTTGATGTTAAATAATAAGCTTACTATTCTTTTTTAATATAGTATTATATATATTATATAATAAACTGATTGTTTAATACAAAATACTTACTTGTTCATTAAACATTACACTTTTTACTTTCTTATGACAGATGAGAAAGAGGAAATATTTTGATGGAAAAAATATTTTAATTTGAGATTTTGATGGATGTCATCAATTTCATGACACTCTGAATCCGTAAACGAAATTTTCACAATGCTGTTTATATGTTTATCTGTCTAAGTATCTATATTTTTGCCTACAGCTGGTTAATCTAAGACTTGGTAACTAGGGTTTTCAGAAGGTTTGAAATCATTAATCAAACCTTAAAGTTAAGGATAGTTGACTTAAGATCTAAAATAGAAAATATTGGTCTTATTTAAATTGGATATGATTATTTTGATTAAAACTCGTTTTTGTTTAATATTACAAACAAATTGGCATGCCTTATTTTTCTAGGAAAATGATTTAGAGGGTAGTTACTTTAAACAAATGGATACCTCAGATTTTGATCATCTCCTCCCAACTCTTTAAGATATGAAATAATTTTGGCTGTCTTACTAATATTATAAATGCGAAAGTTTGTGTGTTTGGATGTTTGTTACTCAATCAAGCCAAAACTGCTGAATTGATTCGAATGAAACTTTGTACGTTGGTAGAGTATTTCCTGGAATAACATATAGGACTATTCCCAACCTTTGATTTTACATTAATTTTACAATACTAATGTTTGAACTTTTCATATATATAAGATATATTATATATAATATTTCGTAGTAAAAGAAATATACATTATAAAAGTTATCAATTATTAATTTAATTGTTTTTAAAGTTTAGTTAAACATTAAAAGACTGTATTAATTATTGCAGACGAAGCCGTGACGTGTAAAAGCTAGTTAAAAATAAAACCCTTTACTTGAAATATATTTTTACCAAGCCAATAATTTCCGAGGGATAATAAAATATATTATTAATATGAATGCCTGACAAATAGAGTTTAAAAAACTATATAAACTTATACACTACAGATTATCAGTAATGTATTAAAATTGGAGCACGGGAAATTGGTGCAGACTCTTGAAATTAATGTATGTGTATATATATATACACATACATTAATATATATATATATATATGTGTGTGTGTGTGTGCATAGTTATCTAATTCTAGGTACAATAGAAAAAAGCAATTTGGTCTAGGAGATTAAACAACCCTAAAAATAAATGATACAAAAAATTATCTACGGGAGAGAGGGGAGGGGAAGGTTAATTAGTATGGCGATCACATAGCTAGGACATGAGAGCAAAACAGTACTATCTTCTAATAATTGAAACAAAACAAATTAATAAAAAATACATATATCCTGTTGACGTAGCGCAGTCAACTTAAAGACTTTTTGGCTAACCATGATATTCCTTTTTTATCAATACACTTATAACAAGGTATATTATATCGTTTAATATAATGTATATTCAAGTTTTAAGTAGAGGTCACCATAGTTATGTAAAGAAGCTAAAATTTTTAATGGTGCATTGTACCATATATTTGACATTCACCCACCTCAGTTGCGTAGCTATCTAACGCGCTAAATGTGTTGAGCTTGACTGCAGAGTACGGGGAGATCGAATTACGAATCTTGTTCGTGTGAACAGGGGTGTTTTTAAATAAACGGTTTTCCACTCTTTCTCCATGCAAATGCAGGTTCACTTCCTCTAAATTAAACCTCCTCAATTCTTATTCCATTAGCGTAATTAGTAATTAAGCGTATAATCCGAACGCGTAGTAAGACGGGGTGGTAAATAAATAAATAAATATAAATATTTCCCAATCAGTCTAATATTTATTAAAATAACAGAGTAATAATCAATTGTTTCAAAGGAAGCTAGCAATAACTGGAAAAAGAATAAGTAAAAAGCCAACATTAACTAAAATGGTAGGCCTTTTTGACTAATTTGTAGCTAATTTTAACCATTTTCAAATCTCTTGTTATTAAATGTATCACATCATGCACAATAACAAGTCTTTATTTAATAATTCTTTGTTACATAAGAATTTCAAAATATAAATACATACAAAATGATTTAAAAGAAGGTTTTAATTGAATATTAAATGCAAATTTGGGTTATAATTTTGTGAGTAGTTAGGTATTTGCATTCAGCTTTCTGAGGAGACAAAAATTAAAAGAGTTTCAGAAACACTAGTTACAAAATCTATTTTAAAATATATAATTTATATAAAGAATTTAAAGCTACTGAAATATTTTTTATTAATAAAATTATAGAAATAGTCAATGAGGACTTGGCCTGTAGTCAGTGAGTTCACTGTAGATCCATGGCTTCTTTGGTGCTGACTGACAACTTAAAAATGTTACCATACCAAGTTACGTATCCCTACGCCGAACCAGATGATCTGCAAAAACATGTGTTTAGCAGCTGTCACTTATGACGGTCAAAATTTAAGTATATACCGAAATGTTGACTGTCAGAAGTCAGCTTAGAGCTGTCAGTCAGCACCAAAGAAGCCACGGAACTACTGTAAGTACGCCAACAAGTTAATTTGGGTTCCTTGACTACGAATTATATCTACTTTCTAAAAAATTAACTATAGTTCTTATAGTATATACATTATATATAGGGTTATTTTTAAAGTTTGTAAACTATCGAAATAAACAGAGAAAGCTTGGTGTCGTTTAAGAATAATACCTAGCCTAGCTTAATTCATACCAACCAAACCAAAAATGACCAGACTTAACCTGCCCTGATAAAACTGACCTTACATAACCTAACCTAGCCTAATCTAACTTTACCTGATTAAAACTGTCATAACATATTTTACTCATACCCCAGTCCATCAGCTCAAGTAGCTAATAATGCCATGCGTCAATATAACTACTACTTTTTGCTTGCACTCAATCGCTTCAAAATAATCTTAATACGAATCTTAATTACCCACATATTTACACCAATGGGTTAAGGATGATAAAATTAAAATAATATTATATAGTATGTGTACCTTCATTTAGGTGTGGAAAGAGAAGGATAAACTGTTTAGAGAAAGGCACTCTGTCAGTGTTGTTTAAGTATGCCACTAAGTTGTGCATATGATTAGTTGTTTATATTAATTGACTCTCTCATAAGTATATTATAATGAAGTTACTTATAATTATGTTCAAAGGGCCATCTTGGAGTGTCCTGTATTAGAACATTAATGTACTTAGATATCGATCTAGTTTCAATCGTTTCCAAGAATTACATTTAAATTTACAAATAGTCATAATGTTTTATTTACAGCGTCTCACAATCCACTTAAGTTATAAACATTATGCATAATGTAATATGTTAGAGATGAAGAAAGTCTAGTTCATAGATATTATAAGATGATTAACTCAAAGAGAGTTGGATATTTTCTGAGGCCCCTTACATACATAACTTAGTCTTTTTGCCGTGGCCGTCCACGGCTTGTTACTGTGCGTACAGTCGACCATGACATCTTGTGAATGTGGGGAATGCCAGGCCTCCACCGTGGTTCGGATTCCACGTTAAACTGTAGGTCCTTCATTTCATCTCACAATCACCCTACCATTACACATTAGCGTAAGTGCGTATAACCCGAACGGGTAGTAAGACGCGGTGCTAATAATAATACAGTCGACCATTAAGTGGAATAAGGATGTCCACACGTCACGTTTGCGAGTATTTCCCTTGAATGGCTGTTATTGCAGACACGGTGTCCAACTGGAATAGTATGGTGATGTGGTTATGTCCGGTCACATTAAGGCATTCTAGTCTATACAGGTCTTCACACAACCTGGGATTTTCCCATACGTATGAGTTTATTCAATTGAATTTATTTTAAAATATTACAAGTGTCATATATGAGCTCTCGCCGTGCCGTTACCACACCGTAGATACTGGTGACCTTCCATAACCTGTAAGGTACCGTACTGTGTACGTCCACGGCAAAAAACATACGCTGTTTTAACACTCTAATCATATATGGTTTGGATTATAAACCTGAACTCATTGGTTACCTGGTGATCTAGGGGTAAGGTGTCAGGCTTCGGTGTTGGGGGTACAGGGTTGAATCCTCGGTCCCGGCACAAATTTATCTGATTGAGAAACCCTTCCTTCACCTCTGACAAGACGTGTATTAATCACAACTTGTGAATGTGTGGAATGCCAGGCCTCCACCGCGGTCCGGATCCCACGTTAAACTGTAGGTCCTCCATTTCATCTCACAATTAACCTACCATTACATATTAGCGTAAGTGCGTACAACCCGAATGTGTAGTAAGACGTGGTGCTAATAATAATAATAATAATAATAATAATAATAATAATAATAATAATAATAATAATAATAATAAACCTGAAATCTTCATTAATGCGATTAGTGAGAAAATGGGCTTGCCATAAAACCAACCAACCAATTGGCTTATGTATAAAATTTACTAAAAATAATTTTATAAACTTTTCTGGTGTTAAATAAAGTATACAACTAGCCCTAGCAAATTTGTTTTATAGCAGTGACATTTTAATGCATTTGATTTCTAAATATACACACTTTCTTACGATTGGAGTTGTACACTTTTTAAAATAGTATGTTTGATATAGTCTACGGAATGCAAACGTTTTGTAAAATGAGATCCAAGGAAGAAGATCCAAAAGGGCTCCAATATACGAAAGAGAGGAAAAAGTGAAAACAAAAGCTGAGATTGGACAAAGTTGAGCTTATTTGAAATAAGAATACCCTTGTCAAATAACAGCTAGAATAGAGCTAGTTGCAAAAATAAGGTTCTACGACAAATATTTAAATAATTCCATAGTGGTTATGATAACTTGATATTAAAATTAAGTTTATCATGTCTAAATTTATGTTTTCTGAGTTCAATGAACCTTATTTTTTATATTTTTTTAATCAAGAATAACTTGGAATAAAATCCTCAAAATAAGGTCAAATAAATAAAATAAATACAGATATTTATGTCTATTTTAATTTTTAACAGAAATGGTATCATTAAAAAATGTTTGGTCGTTCTTTTAACTTTTCGTAATGTTACTGCAATAGACTATACTTACGAGATTTACAAATAGACCAAACAAGATAACTAAAGGGATATAGACGGTCCAATTAAATCATGATAATGACTTATAGCTATTATTATTATTATTATTATTATTATTATTATATGAAAGAAGATCACTAGTTCTAAACAGTAAAGTGTTATATTATTTACGTTATAGAGCTTAATATAAAAAACAAAAGCTGAAACTATTTAGTGGAATTTGAGGAACCTTGAATTGTATCACGATAGTATTCTCGTTGACATAAGTATATCCAAAAAATATTGTGATATTGTGATACGTAGCCTATTTATAGTATAGAGAATAAACACTTTATCATAATAATTGTTCTATTTTTTTTAACTTCACTACATTTCTTACTTGTAACTACGGTCAAATGCAAAATATACATACATATATAATCAGACGATTAGTAACATGAAAATTAAAGATTTAATTGTAAAGTAAATATTCACTAGCTAATTAAAAGCCAACTAAAACTACATTTCTTCACTTTTTGAAGATAATGTTACTCAGAAGAGTTCCACCGGACGTCAGGTAAACCTCGGCACATTGTCCATCACCTTCCTCAGGATTGATCGTCTAATTGCTACCACCTCACCCTATACATGATGTATATTAATTCAAAGGGAAAATAGAACAGATTATAACCATGCAATTAAAAATCATATCCTACCAATAGTTATATAAACATTTGTTTTTGTCAACATTGACAACATTTTACTTTATATGACTAGTGCTACTTTATGTATTTTATCAATATCTATATAATGTTAAGGCTGCATATCACTTTTTATCAGACATTGTAGGACGTGTGCCTGAATTAAATTATATATAATATATTTTTCTAGGTTTCAGATATGTTCCTTATTAAGAACATAGTGTATACCTTATTTTGACACACCTTCCTATTGTTTTAAATCTAATTTCATTTCAAAACCTACTAGCTAGCATGTATGCGGGAAATACTGAAAGGTATAATAACTGTGACAGATTAAACTATGGATAAATAATATTTAATTCATCCTAGTGAAGCCATGATATATAAGTTGGTTGTCTTTCAAAGTAAATGGGGTGTACGTTTATAACTTGAATGCATCAAGGTTTTCTAGAAAACGCACACAACTTAATGATGATTATTAAATTATAGTGAGGGCACATAATTCCTTAAAGCTACAATTTAAAATCTTGTGGTAGACTTGAATACCAATTATGTTTTTTTCATAATGAATCGAAATTTTTTATCATCTTATTTGTTTGACACATCTTATTAAGAACTTTAAAACATTTGTTGAACACATACGTTCATAAGTCTTCAAATAATAATGAACTATTATCTACTTCAGTGGCTGAATGGTCTAAGGTGTCCCTCTCGTGTTAAAGTGGCTTGCTGATGGCGGAGAGATCAGAGTTCAAATCCCGGTTGGGTCAAATGAGGGTGGTTTTAACTAAATATTTCCCCACCCTCCTTCCAAGCAAGTGTCTATAGACTATCCCAAAAATAATTACTTTTTCAGCCCTACCACGTTATTATAATAATGATTACATTTGTGTGCAACATGAACAGGTAGTAGGACACGGTGATAAAAAAAAATGAGTTGTATTCATTGATGCTCATGTAGGTTATCATATAAATTTAGTCTGATCTGGTTTACCGTAATTGGAAGTATTGAGGTGTGAATTCAGACTGGGTGTTCTTGAGAGGTTTTCTTAAATTATGTACACCCCTCCCTCCATGCAAATGCTGGTAGACTTAATTTCAATCATATCTTTCTCGCGAACACGGTGTCGTTATGAGGATGTTTAGGCCAACCAGTAAGACGTGATGTAAATTAAAAAAACACATAAACTTTAGCTTTTAAATGCTAGAATGAAATTTATGATTAATTCTTTTACTATGAGGACCTAGTTTAGTGACCAGAGATGCTTAAAATAAATAATATAAGTTTATATTTTGAGTAGTATAAGCTTAAATTAAGTCTCAAAATATATTTGACAGCAGCAGTTATGAGAAACTACACTTTAGTACATCTCACCTTTTAATAAACTGGTCTAGGATCATACATTGAAAGTTTTGCTTTAGCTCAAGAATACTAAAGTAGAGCCTATTTTCAATGCACAAATAACAATCGATATATATATATATCTTACTGGGGTAAAAAAATCCTGAGATAAGCTATTTCACCTTTAGGATCACTGAGCGGGAATTACTTTGGGGAGAGCATTCAGCAAAGAACAAACAGCTGATAAAACCATCCCTTTCAGCATAAGAACATAGATTGTTGGGATGTTAAGAAGGGCTAGGAAACAAAATAATTTGAAAATGGAACTGGAAAGGTGTAGCGTGAATATAGTGGGATTAAGTAAAATCCTGTGGAAATATCAAGGGGAAATAGTATAATATGGAAATTACACAATGTCCCATTCAGATGGAAAGAGTTTAGAAAAAAGTGTCAATAGGAATGAAAAATTATTTGTCGTAAATTTTTACTAATGTGATATTGCATAGTGATAGACAATGTTTGTAAAATTAAACTATAAACCAGTGTATATTCTATAGTACAAGTGTACATGCAACAACCAGCCAAAATTTGTCAAGATAGAATAAATTAATGATGAAATTGAAGTAATTATGCAACATGAAGGAAGAGGGAAGGTGAACACCATCAGAATGGGTGATTGGGACGGTCTGTTTGGAGAAAAACGCAGAGATAAAAAAGTTAAAGTTTCCCTTGTTTTTTCCGTGCCAATGACAATACATTTACTCTAAATAAAATTCTACCCTCTTGATCCCTAGATCAATAATGCAATTAATGCAGATGCATACTTCCCGAAAGGTTTTTTAAAATGCGGTGAGAAGAGAAATATAAAAACTGAAGGTCCAAGAGAATATTTTTCATTGCTATATTTACGATTACTTACGGTATCTTTAATTTATTTAAAAAAATCGTTAAAATCTATACTTAATCCATTACTTTCATATCAGAAAAAACTATTTAAGCTTTCCCCAAGAGAAAATAATGTTCAACAGAAGAAAAATCTTCAGAGCTCTCTATTAATAAAATCTTTCCTTCAAGAAGTTATCGACGTTGAGTGCAACAGTAGGGCACCCTGTCTTGATCATCGATCCGCATAAATATTCCAACATAACAGTGTTTTCCTCAACCGCCGCCATGCGCGCCAGTTGGGGCCAAGCCTGGTGTAAACAAAACTACACTCGTTACGGTACATCAATGAGAATTAATTACACTAATGGTAAAACACGTTCATTAGTCCTTGAGCATTCGTACAGACGGTCATGAAAATTGAGTGCTATTAATCTATTTTAGAACACCTCTTGATTTACCATAGGGTGAAATTTTGAGACGGTATATACGAATTGCAGATTAACTCATCCAAAGTTGGTAATACTCGAACTGCGGAGTAAAAATTAAATTCATAATGACTTTGTTCTAAATGAAAATTTGAAGTTATATTACGTTGGGAAAGATTAGGTAAGGTTAGTCTAGACTAGAGGTTAGGAGTTGAATGGAATTAGAAGTTTTCCAAAATTAATGGTCAGAGGCTGACATATATATTTTATTCCACAATTTGAGTCCGCTCTAAGTGACAGGTAAACTTTATTCCGCAATTCAGTTGAGCCCTAATTGAATGCCTGCTGACAGGTATACTATATTTCACAATTCAGTTGAGCTCTAATTGAATGCCTGCTGACAGGAGATACTTTATACCTCAGTTAGGTTACACACTACTTGAATGGCAGCTAGCAGGTATACTTTATTCCACCATTCAGTTGAGCTCTAATTGAATTCCTGCTGACAGGTAGGCCTATACTTTATACTGCAATTCTATTGCAGCCTAACTGAATGCCTGCTGGCAGGTATACTTTATTTAGCAATTCAGTTGAGCCCTAATTGAATGCCTGCTGGCAAGTATACTTTATTTTGCAATTCAGTTGAGCCTTAATTGAATGCCTGCTGACAGGTATACTTTATACCTCAATTAGGTTACACCCTAATTGAATGGCTGCTAGCAGGTATACTTTATACCACAATTCAGTTGAGCCCTAATTGAATGTCTATTGACAGGTATACTTTATACCTCAATTAGGTTACACCCTAATTGAATGGCTGATAGCAGGTATACTTTATATCATAATTCAGTTGAGCCCTAATTGAATGCCTACTGACAGGTACACTTTATACTGCAATTCTATTGCAGCCTGCTGGCAAGTATACTTTATTTTGCAATTCAGTTGAGCCTTAATTGAATGCCTGCTGACAGGTATACTTTATACCTCAATTAGGTTACACCCTAATTGAATGCCTGCTAACAATTATATGTTATACCACGATTCAAGTGTGCCCATTTGAGATTGGATCCTTTAAATTAAAAAAATCAATATGAGGGAAATTTTCATTAGAATTAAATTTAAACTTTTTATAACAGTTTAAACAAAATAGTTACGTTCGACACTAGAGTCATTAACGAGTTATTATAGGAGTTTGGGTAGAATAGTTTGTATAAAGGAAGAGAATATATACAAAGGAGATAGATCAATTTAATGTTGTAAGACACACTTCAATCGAGCATAACAGGATCCGAACATCCACCTCTCCATCTTAAGTAATCCACTTCCATGAAAGCTTGTTGCCTTGGTCAATATGACAAATTGTTTGTACCTAGCTTAATTTAAGTGCAAGATAATCCTCTTCCACCAGATATGTTCTCAACAAACAACGTAAGTTACATACAAATTAATTTCGTACCTTACAAAACGTGAAAGTAGTACACTTTCAGTTGACCTCAGTGATCTTGGGGTAAAGTGCTCACCTCAAGGCTCAATGCTCGTAGGTTCAAACCCAGTCGAGATTAGTGATTTTATTAAGCAACCAAAAACCGCAGCACAATTTAATTGGGAGAGGAAGTAAATCTATTGATCCCATGTTGAGTTTGGCTTGTAAATGTATTTGAAAATATCTTTACTGGTAATATTGGTATGCCCTTTCGCACTCTCTTATAGAAATTCTCGTTTACTGATGTAATCGGTTTGTTCAGAACGAACCTAAAATAAATTAAATGAAAATGAAAGAGTAAACTTTCTTGTATATAATAGCTTCTACACAATTCTCACGCACAGATTTTAATTAAAATCTTCATGGTTGTTAACAAAGTCTACAAAAACAAACATTACTAGCCGCTGTCGATACACAAGGACACGTCTAGGGAGTAATCGCCATGCAATCTAGTTTCATTCATTGTTTTAAGAGCAGGGCGAGGCCTATAAACTTAGCGAAGAACAGACCAAGAGTTCTTAAACGAAGCTCCTCACCCTTCTACTCCCAGCATCCCCCTGCACCAGCGCGTTTCACCCCAGCACCACCCTTTTCAAACCACTTTCTATAATCGGCAACATTTCTATTCACTGTCGAACAGGTTTTAAACTTTATGCGCCCGACTCCGTCACAAGGGTTTTATCTTGTTGGTTCACTTGAGTAGAGTTTGGGAGCACCCCTCCCTCCTCCGTGATTAGCATATCCACCACATTAAGCCTGTTCGCCGACGATACAGAGCGTGGCCTCCCCTCATTTTCCCTCTCCAACCATCTAAGCACTTCACGTCGTCATTTTAGGCTGAAGAGGGAAGGAGGAGGTTACTGAACTCTTCTTTTCAAGTAGGCGAAGTCTTATTGTGACTAAACAGCGCTGATGAAGTAAGAAATATCAATAGCAACAAAAGCTTGAAAACAATTTATACTAGAGAGAAAAGGCACTCAAAACTGGCTACTGCCTTGAGACTAGCATTACACTTGACTGCCTTTGCCATGGTATTTAAACCCGAGAAGAGAGAATCGAAAGTGACTTTATCAAATGCTTGAGCTTTCTCTATAGTACTCCAACATTCTCAACAGTCTATTGCAGATGCACATCATTTAGCCCTTTTAGTGCCGCGTCTATTCCAGAATTCGCACGCAAAGAGTGCCAGAGGCCTGTTAGGTTTTGTGAGCGAAGAATGCCTCAGCTATTTCATAATTTTTGTAAGGGTTTGCAACAAAATTCACAAACCTTTATTTATCAACGATTATTTTCATATTTCTAACATATTGATCCGTATAATTATAATTATAAATTAATACAATTTACCTAAATTATTTGAATTCTAAATTTTGTATTTAACTTATTTTTTTAAGTTCAATTTTTTTTCGAAACTAATGCTAATTAACGTATTTAAAAAATATGATATATACATTTCAATATTATTTTCTTGTAGTGGATTTAGTTTTATAAAAGAAAATAATCTTTGAATATATATTATTATAAATAGTAGCTACATAAATTTTTATTTGATATCCTACTATAGATATTTTTGGTCCGTTATTGCTTACCTTACAGCAAGATTTATTATATTTCTTACCTCATGAACAAATATTTATGCCTATACATAATAAATGCGTTTTTTAAAAAACCTTTTATAATTTATACTATAGTATTTTTTTTAAATACTATATAAATTTATAAAGTTACTACGCCTATTTGTTTACATTGGCGAATAAATATTTTCATTCACATGACATAACAAGAAAATCTAAATAGTATATGTTATTAAACTTTATTTTACCAATTTAACACATACATTTAAAAATTGTTTATATCAGAATGAATGTGAGCATCACTTATGAATTTCCATGAAGCTCTAACGTAAATTTGCGTTGAACTTAGCACACTGAGTACGTGACCCTCCCATTGTAAATGTACTAAACTCCCAGTTTCAATAACAACTATTTACAGCTGATTCTTATGCCAACCTTATATAAAATAAATTAGGGAAATGTTCTCTTTCCAGTGATATATGCCACTACTACACTATCTATCAGATAAAGCGATAATTAGCTCAAATCTGGAGAGCCGACCCGATCAGATCGGCTCGTGTCACTAAAAGGTTCAAGCTACTCTCCTGGTTACTAAATCTCTCAGGACAAGCAATTTGACACATTTATTTTTGAACGGGTATGGCAACTATAATTATTTTGCCCGAACAAAAAGCATATTTGATTAAGCATACCATAATAATTTAGATAATGCTATGTTTATATGACGTGATAGAAATAGGCTCATTACAATTTGACCAAGTATATCTGTTATAACCATTGTTTACAAGATTGATATTAACCTCACATTAAAGTTGGGCCACAAATTCCTTGTTGGGAATTACAAGCAAAGCGTAATGGTGTTCTAGATCAGCCTTGGCTATTGTTCCACTCCATTTAAGATGGTTGTGTTTTCTCCTACTGAACGAAAACCAGCAAGTGATGGAAAGTAAGATTTCACAAAATGTTAAACTTACCTAACCGAGTCCACACTGACCTAGCCTATTATAGAAAAGCCTAACCCAACCCAATTTAACCAAATATAACATATGGCCCAACACGATTATAACCTAAGCAAGACTAACCTAATATAAGGCATAAGAATTAGTGTTATAGTCCTCCTGTTCAGTGACCATATTCCAACTAAGCTATGACGATAATCCTCCTAGTTTGGGACCGTATCCCAACTAAGCTATGACGATAATCCTCCTAGTTGGGGACCGTATCCCAACTAAGCTATGACGATAATCCTCTTAATCGGTGACAGAGGTCCAACTAAGCTATGCACTTTTGGGACAATAGGGTCATAGCTCAACTGTAATGTGCCGATTGAAACTTGGTATCTTGGTATAGGGTACAAACAAGAATGAAATGATTAAAACTCAAACTATATTTGAAAAATACTTTTTAAAAGTACTAAATTAAAAAAATTAAAATCATAATGAATGATAGGTTTCACCACAAAGATTTTATCACTCCCTTGCCTAAAAGTTGACCTCGTTAGTTTTGGGATACAGTGCTTGACTCAAGAACCGATGTTCGTGGGTTCAAGCCCTTCTGATGTGGCTGGATTTCCTTGAGCGGTAAGAATCCATAGGACAGCCTTCCTTGGATGGGTAAGTAGATACGTCGGTCCCATGTTGAGTGCTGGTACTTATAAGAACTCTGGAGGGTGTGTGAAAACGCCCTCACGAATTAATTGGGTATGCAGTTTCACTCTCGCTAATAGAATTTCTCAAGTTCTGATAAAATCCGTCAGTTCAAAAAGTACCCTGCTCCATGGTGTTGTGGTCAGTGTACCTGGCTACGAACCTAATTGGTTCCGGGCTGATTCCTGGATGGTACCTTAGTGGATTTCTCTTAAGGGGAATTACTCCAGCGTCACCAGCCTTTAGTATTTAGGCTTAAGTTAGGCTTAATACTCTAATGGCTCACACCTCAATTTTCAAGGTCTAACATCATATCATTGCGGGTACGTGTAGACAACCTCCATAGGTGCACCCTGGACAACGCTCTGTGCCAATAGAGCGACAATAATCTTAATTATATGTGAACGAACTGAAATCCATGTTCCTTCCAGTCAGTATTGCCTACTTAAAACCAAAACAGTTCAGATATTTAATTTAAATACTAAAAGAAATAAACGAAATAAGCTAAAATAAACATATCTATTCTAAACTAGAAATATTGCAAAATAATAACATTCTGGAGAATAACTCACCAAGGCCATACATGAAATATATCACTGCTATAAAAACATATTGAGAGTAAAAATCTAAATCACTAAAGGGCATAACAATCCACTCTCCATTTAACAGACTTCATTATAAAAAATTGATATTAGCTCAAAAACGATTGGTTTTATAAAAATATACATTTCGAATTTATTTTAGTATCTATACAACATTGCAATGAAAATATATTTATTATTTTATAAAGTTGCGTTGATATGAACAAAACTGAGTATTCCTTATGTAAGGCTTTATTTCATTTTCCCTGAAAAATGAAATGTCTCATTTTGTGTTAAGTATTAAACAAGGCCTAGATATATTATTTAATGAAAAGTGTTAAAGCCGATTTCAATAAAAATCTATTTTTTTCTCTTTTGGCCTTAAGTAAACTAGGTGCCCTTAATTTTAGAGCTGGATATCTAATTTTAAGAATTTCTCGTCGTAAAATTATGAAAATTCTATTTACAAAATATTTTCTCGATTGGTATAATGATTTAGGCTTTAGTGCAAAATACAAATAGACAGACAGAAATGGCCACTTTTTTGTTTACTGGGTATGACATATGGTCATTTCTCAAAATTTAAAAATCAATTATTTTGATGATCAGCCTACTTCTCTCTGAAAGATCCATAAATTAAAAATAATTTTAGATAAATGACATTTACAAAAATAGAATAATAAAATAGGTTTCTATGACAAAAATTAAACAAAATGAATCCCTATCATCTGTTTTAACCTTCACACCCAAACAAGTTTGAAAAATATACAATATTTACTTATGGAGAAGAAGTGATCAAAACTCGTTTCAATATACTTAGCTTGATAAAATTAACTATTAAAGGATAAAGACATTTCAAACTGATATATTTACGTTAAATTTAAACAATATTTTTATTAGAAGCAATTTTAATGATAAAATGATTTTATAGAGTAGTGACTACTTTGTCATTAAATTAATTTAAATACCTTCTTTTATTGAAGTAACTCATAAAAAAGGAGCAATTTCACTTTTTTATAAATAAATGGTATATTAATTCTATAATTGGTTCCATAGATTTATTAAAATTGACCAAAATAATAATCTTGTTATATTTATTATAGTTATAGTTTAATTTAGTGTTACGTCAACTATTATTACTAAGCTAAGACTCAAAAGTGAAGAATATCTGCGTCTTTAATTACGATTATTCTAATATATTCATTAGTCTCTGCGATAAATAATTTTCTAAAGTAGTTTTTAAGAAATTAATGTTAATTTTAAAACTCGTTTATGACTTGATCTCAATAAACTTTAATCCTTGAGCAGATAGAACACTAAGCCTGACTCGTCTAGTTTGGCTTACTGGGAAGGTTGAGATTTTTGGATTCTAGTTTCAGATAGGTAAAATGACGAGGACGAGGTATTCCTTAAACATATGAATATTATCATTATGGTTTTCTCATCTACTCTCCTAATTAATGTAGTGTAAGTTTTTCATAAAATGCCTTCCTCATCACTAACCTTGAAGTAAATTCGTTAGAAGCGAGATTGTTAAACGTGGTAGTTTGGAATTGAGGCTAAATTTCAATTTAATGTCCTAAAGAAATGGATTTTAAAATTTTCTAAAAGTTTATTACTAAACAGATAATAAATTATATGTCTTGTGATATCAATTATTCCCAACTGCCCTCCTCCATTACATTATTTTCCAAATTTATAAGTTTGGATTTACAAAGTTCTTTTGCATAATTTCAAATTTGAGATTGTGTATATTATTATTTCTTAACAAAATTCCTGATGTATTATATTTTATCATTATTAATATCCACAAAATGACACTGGGTAAACCTACACTACGTTCTTTAAAATATATTGACCATTCACTTTACTTTGAGTACTTAAAGTTTTCCATTGTAACGTGTTTGAAATTAATGTTTTCAGATACAAGCTGCATTGAGTAGTTTGTGAAGTTACGGCTGTAGTTACTTCAGCCATCATCTGGGATGAATGACGACATAAGTTGTGTGGACTAGAATATGAGGTAAACTTAATGTAGTCCTAATATACCTTTGGGTAGAAGAAAGGAGTGGTTTCTAGTTGTGCACATACCTGATAGTAAAATGTGTATGGTAATAAATAAACTAGAATAGTTATAGTGAAACAATAGCCGGAACTATTGTTAATGCATTTTAGTGAGGATAACACCTCTCAGATATCATATTCTGAAAATTGAAAAATGACACCTGGACACGGGAATCGAACCCGGGACCTTCGGCTTAGTACGCCACTGCTCTTACCACTGAGCTATCCAGGATTCGTCCCGTGCCCATGGTCATTCTTCACTCATAGTTTAAGGCAGAGTCTAAGATGGACGTGCCGAGTCGATAATGGCTGCGTGGTCTGATGGCTGTGATCTTGTGTATCACGTGTTTATAAAGCTGACGACTTCCGCACGTCCATCATAGACTCTGCCTTAAACTATAAGTGAAGAATGACCATGGGCACGGGACGAATCCTGGATAGCTCAGTGGTAAGAGCAGTGGCGTACTAAGTCGAAGGTCCCGGGTTCGATTCCCGTGTCCAGGTGTCATTTTTCAATTTTTAGAATAGTTATGTTTTGGTGTAATAATTACCAGTTAGGTTAATAGGCTGACTTCTTATCCAAATAAATTCTCATCGATTAAATAGTTAAGCACTTATATTTGTTAATTACGGTTATATCCGCTTATAAATATCATATTCTTTAAATTGAAAAATGAGACCTGTACATGGGAATAGAACCCGGGGCCTTTGACAAATGTAGTTTTTCAATCTAAAGAATACAAACCATTTGTGTCAATACCCTTTTGCAGCCACAGTTAAAACGTCGTTAGATATATTAAACGTGCTCCAAGACCGGAAAACTTAATTTTAACAAAAGTACAGGCCTTGAAAGACTTCAAAACAAATTGTGTGGACAATTTAGACAATATTAAACATACTAATTCCAAAAATTAGCTATCTATATAATAAAATAAATTAGATTAATATTTTTCGCCTATCAATAAACCATACAATGTGTTATCTTGGTTAAATTATAAATCTTAAATTTTAAATAATTAAAACCCTTATATTATTAAGTGTTTTTAAATAGTTTTCCTTTGAAATGTAAGAAAAAAGGTAATTAAAACGTATTCAGATTTATCTAATATTAGTAATATACGAGCGACACTAAACCCTAACGTATTAAACAAATGAGATCTTATAAAACTTATACAACCATTATACTATTATAAAATATATATAGCAATCAGCAGAATCACATCCATGGGAAAAAAGAAAATTAATATCAACCTTATTATTTTACTCAGTAACGGGGAGGTTAGGGTTCAAGCCTCAGGTATATGGACTACTTTATTTTTGGTAATTGCCTTACATTACTTGTTCATATTATTCTAAGTAATTAGGGATGAGTATATTTGAATTTATAAGAATTTTGCCCACATTTTTGGAAGACATGATGGAAAACCATTAATGTGAAACTGCCGTAAGTATACCTAACCAGGATTAAAACCCAGATATCCCCGTTATCGTCAGTTCCAGTTATTGAAAATCTACTTAGACCCCTCAACAGCCCTAACAGTTTTTTTTTAGTTTAGCTTATCCGGTCTACAATAAGATACAGGTACATAACATATGATTTAAGACCTTATCATTCCTATCTGATTAAAGTAAATATGTCGATATCCTGAAATGATTGTAGGTCACGTTGTGGGTCTATGGATGTGAGAGAGATATATGGTAGGAAATATAACGTTTAAATAAGCCTAGTAACTAAAAAAAGATTCTCTCAACTACAAAGAATGGTTTGTGAGAATTATTTAAAGTAAAAAGTAAAGTTGGCAATTGTGGTTATTCTAGTTTACTTGTAAACTAAAGCATTTTTTTTAGTATGATTTATTCCTCTTTTTTTTTAACGGCCATCAATCGTGAAGGGGGCACCATACTATGACTCGAGACATACTATTTCGTGTGTGTATGTATGTGTAACTTTTTAGCCGACCACACCTACGTAAACATCCTAACACACGGACTTTTCTTTCGACTCATGCTCGTGAAAGGGGAACAAAAATAATCACAGTTTGACGTGTTCTCATCACAGTAGCAAGGCTAGAAGTGTTACCCAGCCCGGCCAAGCGGCGGACGTGACGCGCAAAGCTACATAGGGAGGGAACAGGGGTGAGACGTAAACTGTTTCCTGTTTGAAAGGGATGATTACTTTTGTGGGAAATTAATGACTAAGCTGTTGTTGTTCATTTTACTGACATAGACACTAGCCTGAGAGGCAGCTTTGAGATAAATTTGAAATGTATTGAAAAGAGAACTTCACTCGGTGTTTAATTATCCTCTCAGAAGTTTTAGCCAAAATACAATTTAAAATCGATTAAGTTAATTTGGGATGTATATATTTATTTAATTTGTGAAATTAAAATATGAATAAAATCTTAAAAACGATTCAATATGATCAAATTATGTATTTAAAAAAAGCATTATATTTATTGCACTTTAACATAGTGATGCATTTTACAAGTTAACTGAAATGGTGAACTGGTGGTCTAGGGGTAAGGTGTTGGACCTCTGTGCTAGGGACCGGGGTTCAATCCTTGGTCCCGGCACAGATTTATATGATTATCAAACCCTTCCTTCACCTCTGACAAGACATCTTGTGAATGTGGGGAATGCCAGGCCCCCACCGTGGTTCGGATTCCACGTTAAACTGTAGGTCCTACATTTCATCTCACAATCACCTTACCATTACACATTATCGTAAGTGCGTACAACCCGAACGGGTAGTAAGACGTGGTGCTAATAATAATAATAATAATCATAATTTACAGTTGTATACGGGGGCGAGTGGACTATCTCACAAATGAAAGGACCTTACAGTGAGTAATTGGAAATTGTTTTAGAAAAGTAAGGATACATCACATTGGAATATCTAGTCATAATGGAATGGTAGATGGGTATTTGTTCGGAAAATATGAACCAGATATCACGATGTGACTCTTGAAGAAGATAAAAACTCTTTCTCATGGTAAAGAAAAGAAAAACACTATAAAATTCTTAATGAAAAGTAGGGAAGTTTTATGGCACCAAGTATAGTGTTGTCGTCTGCGCGGTAAGTATGCGCACAAGTTTTACTAGCAACCCTCGTTTGGCCCCTTCAGCCTCATAACCTAGTCTTCACTAAGAGGTTTTCTGGAGGCAGCTTCCTTCTAAGATCTCTCCTATAGCTCCCGCACACTTTACCTAAGAAGGTGACAAACTGTTGTGCTTTCACGAGAAGGCTCATGTATTATATTAAAACAATAAGATTACAGGATATAGATCTATTAAAATATTTAGAAATCACTAAAATATTTTCTTTACTATAGAAATGAAATGAGATTCCTACTCTTGTTTCAGTTAAATGCCTAGGTATACTTGTAACACTTGATGAATATATTTAAGAATTCCTACACTATTTTAAGTAAATACTGAGGTGGTAATATAACAATAAAAATATATCTCTAGAGTTTAAAACTTATTTAATATAAATGCCAAGGGGGTTTCATGACACCAAAAGTATATGTTTCAAGATTCCTGACCTTATTTCAAGTAAATACCGGGACAGCCTTGTAGTCCTGAAAGGAGATATTTATTAATTTCTCTCCCCTTTCTAGGTAAATACTGAGTTTTTTTTATCACTGAAATAAGATTATTCTATATTCCCATTCTTATTTCATTCAGAAAAATTTAATGGCACATTTATTAAAAAGATGTTAACTAAAAAACATTTTCACCAAAGACAAATCTTATTTTGGTAAATAAAGCACCTTTCGGCAGCCATCTACAAGATATTGGGCTTCAGGTGACGATTAGCCTGAATTGGAATGCAATGCTCAAAGCCTCGTATTTATTTTTAATAAGATGTTTTTTCTCTGAGAGTTATTAATAGCTATTTTCTAAGGAGGTATAGGTGAAAATAATCATCCAAAGTTAATTCACAAGCATCCACAAAATTTTTTTTTATAAACAACCTATTAGTATAAATATACCTCTCCAGCACACTCGCAAATATTTAAACTCAAGTATTGAACCCTGAGTATATGCTAACTAAAACTTAGCAAAAATAATCAATAATGAAGATAAAATATTTACTCTTTTTTTTGAATAATCAGATTTTTATAATTTGTCAATTACTACTTGATATAAGGATTCCATCCGACATCTTAGCTCAGTCAGTAGCCTGTCTGCCTACTGATCTAAATGTCCCTAGTTCGTTTCCCAGCATTGCCGAAAATTTATAATTAATGAAAATATGGATTTATTCTTTCACATTGATAAATTAAAGGCTGGGGACTAGAAGCTGTGCCTGGTATAGTCTTAAGTTAGATTATAAGGCATATGAAGCTATGATAGGCCTAACAAGCTGGTAGTGGAAAATATATGGCTTGAATAAAAAACTGACCCAGACCATAGGATCAAAACAGTAATGGGTGTAACAAAATATATAAGGATTTTCATACTAACTAAAATAAAAGACGTTTGAGATAAAATATTGTCAGGAATTAAAATAAACAGCAACGTGGCCACATGAACAAAGGAGTTATTCTTGTATGGTATTTAATAGGAGACAGGGAGATTGGGGCTCAAAACCTGGATACTTGCTTTTTCCACAAACATTTTTACTCTACCTATACACAATTTCGGGCAGAGATTGTTTAAAATCCAACCTTATTCATCTTTTTCACATGACTTTTAGTATGCAGCTATACAAACAAGTACTGAAACGTGATGTACATAAATCATTTTCATATTGATATATACTGGGAAATTAATGGGGTGAGTTCAAGGACACGTTAAATAAAATAACCTTACACATTAACTTATTAGTATTATTAATTATTATTATTATTATTATTATTAATTATTATTATTATTTTTATTATTATTATTATTATTATTATTATTATTATTATTAGCATCGCGTCTTACTACCCGTTCGGGTTATACGCAATTACGCTAATGTGTAATGGTAATGTGATTGTGAGATGAAATGAAGGACCTACAGTTTAAAGTGGAATCCGAACCACGGTGGAGGCCTGGCATTCCCCACATTCACAAGATGTATTGTTAGAGGTGAAGGAAGTGTTTGGAAATCAGATAAATCTGTGCCGGGACCGAGGATTGAACCCCGGCCGCCAGCACAGAAGTCTGACACCTTACCCCTAGACCACCAGGTCACCTACATTAACTTTTTAATATTTGAACTAGGTTCCCAATATCTCTATCATAATTCTTCTCCTGTTTTCTCTTTTATAATCATTTACCTAATCCTCTTTTATAGCTATATTGACATTTTAATTATTTAGGCTAGTTTCATTCTTTGAATACTAGAATCATACAAGAGATTGACATTTTATTTACACTATCTAGGTTCACATTAGCTAAACTATAAATAGAGTAGGTAAACATTTGAACTTTCATCACTATGTTTGTATTTTTGTATTCAAAATTATCTTAGATTTTTCAATATTTGAATATATATATCTTGATTGTCAGAAATATTGAAGAAATTCATTTATAAATTATTATTTTTCCATCTATTAAATCTAAAATAGGTTTAGTATTGATTGTCAATATAACTAATAACATTCTTTTAAAATAAATGGTACGGAAATCCACACGGACTTTCTCGCTCTATTGTTTGAGAACGAAAATATTTACCCAACACTCGTAAAATATGTGAAACGAAATAATATACACTAGCAAACCCAAGCATAAATTGCACTATACTTATGTAACCCTTTTTTGTTTGAGTCCTGGTTTTAAATTTTATAATTTGATTTTTAAAGAATTAATGTTCTCATTTGAGTATTTGGTCCGATAACAAAGATCAATATTGGATCCACAAGGGTCAACACCTCATAATAAATTTTCGACATTTCATTAGGTGTTGCAAATCTTTATGTCATTCATTGCTATTAAATTCTTCGTTTATAAATTTTGACCAATAAAAGTGTAAATATTGACTATTAAGTTTAATATAGAGATAGAAAATTGTTGTACAAACATTTCTCATAGAAGGTTAAGGAAAAACATCATAAAATTTAGAGACTTACTTATATTTAATTCATCAATGGCTTCTTAGAATTATTGCGTTAAAATTTAACTAGTATCTCTTTACAACTAAAGCTCACAAAATTGTATTAATAAATTTGCCAATATCTCATAAATAATTGGTTATATAAAAATATATTTCATATAAAAAGTTTTTTATTTTTAATATTAATATAATTTAGCAATGAAAAGTTATTTATTATCTCAAATAGTTGTGGAGGTATGGAAGTTTCTGCTTTATGGGAAAATGAAAATAGACTGTTTGATATTTTTTTAATCAATGCCTATATACGAATTTTTAATCAAAATAATTAGAGCCAATTTTGAGAAAACAGATTTTTTATATTTTCGCCCTTTATTAAACTACACTTAATTTTAAGTTTTAACAGACACATAGACAGACGGAATTGCAACAACACTTTTTAGTGTTCGGGGGGTCATGAGACGTCGACATCCATCAACATTTCAGGCTAGATCTTTTTTACGGCAGCAATACATTTTGTGTTCGAAAAGTTGAAAAATATAAACATTAGCGAATTGCTTGAAAGCTATTGGTTTTATAAAAATATTCTTTGAGCAAAATATTTGTATTATAAATAGATCTACATATGTAATGATAAGTTATTTTATATCTCAAACAGTTTGGGAAATATGATAAAAAAAATTCATAATTTACGCGTCAGACCGGAGCCCTAAAAGTCATTTTGCCGAAATATTGAGAGTATCCACTTTTTTTGGAATATTTAGAAATGTTTGGAAATGAAATTTAGTCAAAATATTTAAAGCTGACTTTGAGAAAATCAACTTTTTCTCTTTTTGCCCATAAGTAAACTACCCTTAATTTTAAGGTTAGATACCCAATTCCAAAGATCCCTCTGGGCGACCCTATGTAAACCCTTGATTCCAAGTCTTAGCCCAATTGGTAAAAGAGTTTAGGCTTTACTTGGAGGTACAATAGACAAACAAACAGACGGAAAATCAAAAACTACTGTTTCAGATTCGGGGGGTCATGAACCGTCGAGATTCATCAAAATCTCGAGTTCAATTTTTTTTGACGATCACAATACTTTCTCTACCTGTAAGATAGTGAGAAAGTAAAAATATTATTCATATCAAATCATATCTATTCAACAGTTTGAGAGAGAGAAAAATTAAAATATTAAACCATAAATAAATCCAGCAAATGACAAGGTAAAGTTAACATCATTTAGAGTCCTGATGATGCTATTATGATACACTGAAACTTTTAAATGTCACTTTTATTAAATATTGGAATTACTTTTTCTGACATCACTCAATGATACGCTTTTAATAACTAAAGTGTACCAATGGGGTAGTATTTTTATATTATAGTTCATCTTATAGTACTTATCCAAAGATTTTAATAATAATAAGATTTATATTCTCAATTTACCACCAAGAGTCAATCTTTACATATAATTTTATCTCGTTAATATAATTATAACATTATAATTGTCTTTGAATATTAAATCAATTTTAATTTTACATTTGATATCTCAATTAGGAAAATATTGTCAATCACAAAATCTTATTAACTTAATTTATTGTCAGATATTTTTCAAATTCTTTCTTATAAATGTCAATGAACTTTTGATGAATTAATCCATATTATTTACATAAAAACAGTATAAGTATATTAAATTTTAAAGACTTATTATTTATTAACATCAAAAGTTTGGGTATCGTCTTGTGAGAAGACCAAAGTACCTCTTTCTTCACCCACCCTTCCCCTTCCCCTCGCACGTGGTGAAGCTTAGTTTCAATATGGGGATGGAGACTTCCCTCCATTTGGGGAACCCACTAGAGTGGTTTAGTCTCGGGGCGACTACCCTCCTACTATTTCAAGCCCCCTCCCCTTCTGGTCCTACTACATTGGCCTCATGGTATCCTCACTAATGGAACAAGATCTCACGCATTCATCAACAAGGTGACCTTGATCTCTACACTAAAGTCTAGGCTACATTACAATTCGTCCACGTAGATATGTTTAAAATGGCTAGCGCTAATCCCACATTACAGTTGGGCCCCGTATATCAGCTATGAGACCAGGTTGTGCATAGACATGTAAATAAATATACATCCTAATTAACTTCGTGTAGTGTTCCAGTGATTTAAACATGGAAGGTTCGTTTATGTGGAATGAAAGGGGCAAAAAATTGATTGTCATAGAAAATAACAAGTTTCCATTGGCTCATGCTGCTACCGGTGGTAAAATTCGCTGGAGATGTGCAAACAAAATGTGTTCAGCAAAAATGTACATGGAAAGCTTAGACAGTCTGTCTATATCAGGACGTATGTATGTACCAGGATGTTTCTTTTGATTGTGACCGTAGCCCATAACCCTAAAATTAAGGGTAGTTACTTTTTACTTACTTAATTACTACCATATAGTTTGTACCTATATATTTTTATACGTCTATGCACAGCCTTGTATCATAACAGGTTATAAGTGACCCTATTGTAATGTTAATAAGTTTAATATAAATAAATCTCTTCTCCTCCTGGTAAACAAATGTGTCCCAATCCACCAGTAAGTTAATGGGGGAAATGGGTCTCGTGGCCAAATTGTAATGTTGCTAGAGTCTCACAATTGACAGATAAAGAATTAAGGACTACTAAATTCTCTCTTGTTTGACTGTATAATATTAGTATCGTTATTTGGAGTAAAATGGAACTTGAAACCTTGAGCATGAATTGGCTCCTTTTTCGTTAATTTATCTAGCTATTATATATAAAGGCAAAATGGGGTATTTCTACTAAGCAAGAAAAAAAATCAATTTTACACTCTTGGGGAAACTTCTACATGCTGTAAGTGGACTAACAAAACTTGAACTGTGTTTATCTAGGGAAACGAACAAACCACACCGCCATCAAACAGCCCTACCTATGGTTTCTAGCGTCGGTCCTTTTCAGGCAGCACACACTTAAAAATTCATCAGTTAATTATATTTAAAACAAACAGCAAATAACACGAAAAAATATAATACACCAAATAATGGACCTACTCAACCAATGAAATGTTGGTTACTGAGGATTTACCCCCGTGAATTATATAAAATAATAAAATGCATTCTATATGAAACCGACAGTAAAGATTGTTCATGTATTTATATTGTCACTGTCTTTACCCTTTTTGTATCCCTAATGTTGAATACTCTTCATATCTGGCAGCTTGAATAAATCACAAAATTAATAATACATTGTGCTTTAATGACAAAGCATTGACTTTTAAAAAAAATCGTGCTGAATCCATATAAAGCCTTGTTGAGAGTAAGTTACCATTACATGAAAGTATTTGTGCTTCTAGGAAGTGTCCAGAATAATATATTTAAAAAAATTGCTGTACTCCCCAATGTTTGATATTAAAAAAATACTGACAAAGTTAAGCGTTCAAAATAATTTGATAGTAATGACAACAAAACAGTTAATTGTTAAATATCTAATTGCATCACTGGGGAAAAAACACAAAAAATATTGAAATCTAAAAATGCTATTTTTTTTTTGCCCCACGTTTTATTACTACCCATTTGGATTATACGCTTATTTACCAATTACGCTAATGGTTTAAGGAATTAGGAAGGCTATATTTAAAGGAGGTGTACCCGAATTTGCGTGAAGGGAGAGTGGCAAACAATGAAGGAATAACCATCCTTAGTACACCAGTACAAGATTCGAACCTCAATCAACCCATCATCGGCAGTCTAGTCTAATGTGAAAGTTGTGCATTAGACCAAATGGCCACTGAAACTGGTAATGTTGACGTTATTGGGTCTAGAATAACTAAGGGAAAACTCGTAGATTGGATAAATATCTAGAGAAATGTTAAGTCTCACTGCTATTTCTGTATTAGTCAGTCAATTAACACAAATAGTTTCCTGTTACTTTATGTAAAATAGATTGAAGATAAAAGTATGAAGGTCATACGATGTAGATGGCTGCATTAAGGTAAATATGTATTGGAATGAGCTCACCATGTAGGGCGTCATGTTGCCCCTCTACAAATAAAATATGGCCCAGAAAGAAACTATCTTGTATAAAATGCAGCACTAATATCAGATGAGGAAAACTGACACATTGTTATTCCCTGGCTCATGCTATATTTGCATTTTAACTTCAAAACCTTTAAAACTATGGTTAAAAAATTAAACTTGGCTCAAAACAGCTAGAAGTTTTTCCAGACTCCCCATCTTATGGGCTCCTTCCTGATTACCTCTCTTTTCCTCTCTGCCTGAGCTCTCTCTCACAAGATCCTACAAAATGCGTTAGGTTCCCCACCAAAAAGATAATAATTAATAATAAAGTTCAACCAAGTATTTACTAAGATAAAAATATCTTCCTAAAATTTATCAAAAATGTTATCATCCCAAAAATCTACAAAAATTCCATAAAATTCCAATATGTCAAATAAGTTCTCTGTTTTTATTTTCCCTTCCTGTGTAAGCACACGCTTGCCAATGGGCCACCGAACGCGTTTTTGCTCCATAAATCGGGGAACTAACTCATTGCCTCTAAATGGTTTCCAGAAAATGTCTGAATAATACTATGAAGAACAACACCCAATAAGACTAAAAAATACAAACAGGTTAGGATGTCTAAACAGATATTTAATTAATCCTAATATTAAGTTTTTAATGCTTGTGGTATACGGGCTAAAATGTTCCAACCACTATCAATACAGTGTCCTTACTGCATGCGGTGAATACTGTCATGAGTGCGGGTACGATCAAGGCGAGTAACGTGGTCTACTTTAAACTGATTACTTAAAGAAACTCTACAATATTAGCCTCTAATGACCAAAGCTAAGATGGGCAGCTGAGGTTAAGAGTGAAGGGACCATCTGTTGACAAGCTGGTGATAACATGGACCATTAGAACGGGGAATGTGAGAGGAAGATGTGGTATAGTGAATGAACTATTAGAGGAAATGATTGGAAGAAAAATTGATATTGTGTGTGTGTGTGTGTGTAAGCTGTATATGAGAAAGTTTGTGTTCATGTAATCTAGACTTCTATGGGTACGTATGAAAATAGGCATTCCTAAATTTATACTAGTTACTGGTTATGCTCCAGTATACGGTGAATGCGAGAATGTGACAGCAGATATTTGGATTTAGATCAATAAGTCTTGAATGTATATGGACCGGATGAAATATTTAACTTGTTTGGAGAAGTGAATGTATGGGAACCAATAGAAAGAAATTAAAAAGAATGTTAGGAAAGTATGGTGATGAAAGGATGAATGAGAATTGCAATGGATTAGTGAGTCTGTGTTTAGAAAAAAGTGTATTTGTGTCGAAAACATGTCTTAAGTACAAATATATTCACTTGTATACATTGCAAAGGAAGGAGTCCAGACGAGGATTAAGTTTGTGGTGTATGATGAGAGACTTAGAAGTTTAATAAAGAATACTAGGGCTTTACCAGAAACTAAATATGTAAGAGTTCACTTCCTAGTGATACCAATAGTTGAACTAGGCGGGAATTTTGTGAGGAAGCAGAGCAAAAGTATTAAGCAAGTAAGAGAAAAAGTGAATAAAATCGCACTATAAAAGTGTGGGAGAGTGATGTGGAAGATTGCTAGGCCAGTTAAGCAAAAATATAACTTTACAAGGTTATAAATGGAATATAGAATAACATTTTAATGTTATATAAAGTGCTTGGAACAGAATAAAAGAGCCTGTAGTTTAATGCGAGACAGATGTGTTTGGATCTGCGGGGGTCGGAAACTTAAAAATAGATACATTGTGGAATGAAGAGGTGAATGAAGCTGTGAGGGAAAAGAAAGAAGCATACAAACGAATGATTGCTGTGGAAAGTGAAACATAACGTATTGGTTGTGGGGCATATAAAGAGAAAAATAAGAAATAAATGATATTAGTAAAGGAGAGTAAAGATTAAATGAGATTAAAATAAAATTTAAGAATGCAGAATGATTTGGAAGGTAATGAGAATCTGTTCTGATGTGGGTATGGATAACTAAAATAAGGAGTGCAAAGAAATACCTATAGAATTAAGAATGAATGTGGTAAGATAATCTGGGAAGAAAATAATATAAGAGAGCAATGGAGGGAGTATTTTAAGTAGTTGTAGGGCGATAACGTAGAGAATATAACAGAAAATAGGAAAAGTGCTATGAAGGGAGAAATAATTTAAGGGCTGAAGTGTTAAAAGCTATGAAATTGTTGAAAATTGTAAAAACTTTAGGCATAGTTGGTATCACAAGTGAATTGCTTGAGTGTGGGGGCAGATTGTGTGAGTTATTTAATATGTCATCTGGGATTACAAATTTTATTAATGACTAGAAGAATGCTGTCAATACTTATTTTTACAAATACAAGGGCAGTACGATTTAATGTAAGAGTTATAGGGTAATTAGTTTTAGAGTATTTTAGGCTATGTATTTGTAAGAGTATTAATTGAGATGCTGGATGAAAAAATAGCACAGAAGTTTTGGTTTATTCAATGTGGTTACTTGATAGGTAGAAATTGCTTTGGCCCAGATATTTTAATTGCAACAAGTGATTATGAAAGGTATATCAGTAAGGAAGAAAGTCTATTATGCATTTGTTGATCTGGAGAAAGTGTACGATCGGGTGAATAGGAGTATGTTATGAAATGTTCTGAGAGGGCTATGGAGTTGATGCATGGTTATTGAATTCATTTATAGCGATGTATGAAAAGTGTATATCTGGAAGTATATTTCAAGGATACTCCAGGGAGAGGGTAGATTATTTTTAGTTTCATTTATATTTGAAATAAGTTTACAATCAAGATCTCACAATTAGCTTATTTGTTTTGATTGTTTTTCCAGCGCATCTTAGTGCCAATTTGAGCTATACTCATTCCCTAATACTCCATATAAGTAGGAATGAGGAAGGTATGAGCTTAGAAAATGTACCCCTATTTGCATGTATTAGAAGAGGGAAATAATTTAAGGAAAAGTACCCTCAGAACACTCTACAAGGAATACAACCCCAATTTTCCCGTGAACGGTAATCCAGTCCTAAACAATATTGACGCGTTATTCCACGGTAATTAATGTAGCTTATCTGTTAATTTGTCTTGAAAATATTAATCATGTTTCAATTTACACAAACTTTTGTTTAATTAATGTCGTATAATGATTAGTTCAGATCACTTATATATCTACATTAATAGATGCAGGACTGAATAAGATATATTTTAGAGAAAATATATCAGAATTTTCGTGGAAGAAGAATGTAAGTTTAAAAAAACCACCCTTAGTACACATAGCTTAGATTCTAACTCTGTCTTCCTTGTTCCGAAAAATCCATGCTAAACATACAACACTATAATCAATCTATTAATAGTTCAATATAGTATCTAACCACTGCTTGGCCGCGTGGTCTAAGATGATACACCCTCTTAGTACATTAGACTGCCGATGGTGGAAAGATAAAGAGGTTCGAATCTCGATCTGGTGTACTGAGGGTGTTTAATTCAAAATGGTTTTCCACTTTCCCTTGACGCAAATTCGGGTAAACTTCCTTTAGATATCACCTTTATAATCCATAAAACCATTAGCGTAGTTAGTGCATAAGCGTGTTACCAGAAAGGTTAGTAATACATGGTGGTAAAATAATCTTGTATTTGAGCTTAGCTGAAAAATATTGTTGTATGAAGATAAAGTTACTTTAGATAGTAACAAAATATCAACCATATATTGCAAAGAAACATTCGTTCCTATAGTCACTCTCATATCGATTATCTCTAGTTAAACAATAACCTCAATGGCGAGGGGCTGGGACCACATGGGTGATCATCTTGGTGGTCCCCTTTAATCTTGACTTGTTTTTCTACCACCAAGATGGACACAAGTCTGTTCAACATCTCACTGCCCCCTCCCCCTCTATATCATCTTAAGCCACCCTTTTACCCCTCTCCCCAATCCAACAACCCTGGAGATATTTTCTCTAATAACAGACGTGATCCATCAAGCCCTTAGAAGAAGCTGCAGTCTTTTCTCTTACTCTTGGCCTGCACCCTTTGTCTGGTCATCACCGATATATGAAACAGTTTGATCGAGTTCATGTCACTTAGGGGTCACAGCTTGCACGCCGAATTGTTTCTAGAGGGGCCACTTTATTGCGAGCGTGGCCAAACTTATGAGAGAAGCGCCATAATTGAAAGCAGATATGCGTGCACGTGTTTCTAAAAGAAAGAGAGAGTATGTATGTGACCTGCTTACGTGACCGCATGGTCTGAGGCGTCACTCTTGAAATAGACTAGACTGCTGATGACAGGGAGATTGGGGTTGGAATCCCAATCTGGTGTGCTGAGTGTGGTTTTCCCTACATAATTGTCCACTCTTCTTCCACACAAATGTGTGTACACTTCTTCTAAAGCCAAACTTTTCAATCGCTAACACATTAGAGTAATTAGTGCATATGTATATTATTAGCACCGCGTCTTACTACCCGTTTGGGTTTTACGCTTTAATTACTAATTACGCTAATGGATTAGGAATTGGAGAGGTTGAATTAGAGGAAGTGAACCCGCATTTGCGTGGAGGGAGAGTGGAAAACCATTTAGGAAAAACCACCCCCAGTTAACCCGACCGAGATTCGAACCTCGATCTCCCCGTCCTCAGCAGTCGGGCTCAACACGACTAGCGCGTTAGCCAACTACGCCACCGAGGCGGGTTAGTCCATATGCTTCTAGACTGAACAATTATTGAGACGTGATCCGTGAATGACCATTATATGGTGTGTAAAGATATTATTATTTTGTATTGTTAACATTAGTTTATATTGGTGATATGAGCACCGGAGCATATAATAAACCCAAAATCATAGGTTATATAGACGATATTTTGACAGAATTCGGTCAACCCAAAGAAATTAAATAAACCTTATTGTTACTAAACTTATAATTATCCCATTCTAATTCAAACTAAACTAATCTAAACCAACTCTCTCATTGTTATTTACTTAAAAATTTAATCTTGGATCTATGTTGATGGTGTAGTTTTTTAATTTATTTTAATAATTTAAATTTTTTTCTTCCTGAATAGTGAACAGTAAATGATTATACAACAGAAAAAATGTACACTCCATTTACTATGAAAAGTAGAAAGTAGCAAGTAGACTACCTTGATGTATTTTATGAGCTGCACCGTAATGGTCCCATGCAAAGCTATCTTGATATTCTTCAGAACTAACGATGAGCCCATACCTGAAGAAATCATTATTTCATTGAAGATAAATGAGCAGAAGGAACTTTGTTAAATAATTATATATTTTTTAAAAGATTTCCTGTTCGAAATTTTAGTTATTTCATATAGCATCATTGAAAATAATATCAATATTTAGCTCAGTCTGACCATACTTCTCTGAAGTCCGGGCTGTATACTCATCATGTGCCATGCTAATCATGGGGTGGGAGGGGGCTCTAGTTAATATTGCAGTTTTAATAGTTTTTTTTTGACAAATATTTAATTCAGAATATATATTTAGTCTATTTTATTACATAATATAGTATTCTCAACCATTCCTGAATATGTGTCGAGACCATTTGTAGCATTTTAAAATAAACTTTTAAATTGAATAGTGGCTTCAGTGGCTTATCAGTCTATGGCAGGGATGTAAAAACTTAATCACAGAAAGGCCAAATAAAAAAATTGTAAACATTGGTGGGCCAAATATTTTATCAAATAAAATTTCTTTAGAATTTATCCAAAAATATATGATATACACATATAATGAAACTGACATGAGTAAGCATAGATACATTGAGAATATAAAGCAATCAATTTTCATAACCTGGGTTAGGTGATTCTTAAGATAGAACTCAGATGCTCATCAGTAAGTCGGTTCCTAAGATTAATTTTCCTAAGTTTCATGTTTGAAAACATTCGTTTGCGTGAAATTAGGATACAAACATTGCCACTATTTTTTAAATGATTTACCAAGTATATAAATGTTGATTTTTGTATGGTTTTATAAAAATAAAGTTTTGTCGTGTTTAAAAATAAACAGTTTCATATCGCAACATTTTAAAATTATTTATTGTGTAGGTCGGATTGAACACACTGCTGTGCTGAATTCGGCTCTTGGGCCATAGTTTGCCCATCCCTGTTCCAAGGAGCTACTTTTGCATACTTATGAAGGGGAGATCAAGGTTTGAATCCCAGTTGGATCTACTGAGGGTGTATTTTTCTAAATAGCTTCCCACTCTTCTTCAATGCAAACGTAGGGATTACCTCTAAAATGCTTCCTTTCTTATCCCTACTTCGTTAGAGTAGTTATAATATATGTATATAACCTGAACCGGTAGTAATACTGGCTGATATACATATATATATATAAATATATTCAAATAAATTGAATAAATAATAAACTGTCAAACTCCGGAATTCCAATGGCAAGTATTCAAGGACTGATGAGATTATTTTGTGTTTAGAATTCAAATAAACGTATGAACCTAGCAATATTTTTATTTATTTTAACTCAAAAACTTAACGTCACAAAAATTACAAAAAATACTGCCTCTAGTAAACTTTTACTTCTAATCCACCTTAACGTGACACTTTATACCAAAATACAATATTATTGTTCAGATTTCTTTCAACACTATTTATCTATTAAGAACCTTTTGGTGAGCAGGGGAACTAAATGCGATGATTCTCTAGTATAGTTTTCTTGTTACAGTAAGCTTGAGCCTCAGATCCAGGCCAAGGCGATGAGAGTGTTTTTTTCTATAAATGGTGTTCCACTCCCCCATCATGCTAATTTGAGTATATTTCCTCTAAACTCTAACTTGATTCTTAAAATTTAGATAGCGTTTAAAGGTATTAAGATGGAGTATAAAATAAATTAGTACAGAATCTGATTGTTGAATACATTTTCTTTGAAATCTTAATTGGCTCGCATAATATTTACTTTCAAGCAGATGAATCAAAACACTACATTTATTTCCAAAAATATAAGTTGAATAGTTTAACAGTAACAACAAACTTTATTGGTAAAAATATATGCTCATATGTGACAAAGCAAAGGCGGTCATACAATTAATGGCCTTAATATCAGAAGTGAGACTAGTTGGTGATAAAAAAAATTACGTCTGAATAAGCAAAAGCTAAGGTTTCTTCTGTTATTCATTTATTATATTTTATTCTGTTGAATGTGATACCATATATAGCTTCTTATCGTATAACTTATAAAAATACTCCATAAAGTCAGTTCAAAATTGTCCACCGCCTTTGACGAATATAGTGCCTACTTTTGCTGACTGAGAATTTTATGTCACCAGCACAACGAACCCTCTAGTGACTAATCTCAGTTTTCTAGAGAGGAACCACTACTTTTTAACATCTTATAGCTTATATGTAAGGATAACGCTATTTATTAAGGTAAGTTTTTGTTATAACCTGACTTTGGAAACTTTTTTAATCAAAGCATAAACAAGATGAATGTAATTATGCCTTCATTTTATTTTTAACTGTGGGAGGCACTTAACTAGACTACTTAATATGCTCAGCTTCAAGCAGAAGGGGATGAAGCGTGGAATTTTGTGAAACAACGTAAGATTACTAGCTTGAGGGGAATTTTGTATACGCACACACGCTCTTTCAGAGCGGGTCTGTTTAGTTGTGACGCTAATCCACTTTAATTGGGGCACTCTTCTCCAAGAAAACAGGAACCATTAGAGAAGTTGGTAAGATGTGCTCAAGAGAGGTCTGGAGGTACTAACCATGCTGTCTAATCTAATAACAAAATAACGCAAGCAAGTCAACAGAGACGTTGTTGCTTGAGAGATCTTGAAAGAGCATCTAGTCTTTAGAACTTGTTTTCAGGAGGTCCTAATACCTAATGGCCTTCTTGCGTAAAGGGTTTTGTATGTTTGTCACTTCTGATAAACCTTTTCTTGAGATGGTGGTATTTAAAAATGAGATGAATCACTGTCAATTCTTGGAAGAAACAAATATGTGATGTATTGTTTGCTTTAAATACTCGTTTTAGTCTTAATACTTGCATTGATTTATAATACCAGTGCAGGCTATACGTATGTAATTACACTTTTGAGGTAAGAACGAGGAAAGTGAAATTTAGAAATGTATCCTCAATTGTATGGGAGGGGGAGGGTAAACTATTTATAAAAACCATATTCAATACCCGCGACTAAAATTAAAGCTTCATTTTTCCCCATCACCAGAAAACAAAAGACAAACATGACGTTAAATCTTCATGTCAATTAATTCAGATTACCTTTCCCAGAATTTAACGCTGACATTATTAATACAAAAATATAAACAGTGGTATGCGAATACTAAGAAATTCGAGTGCAAGTCGAGATTTAGTTCTCGAAACCAATGACTTTTACAAAACTAAAAAAATTTAAGTAGGTACTCATAATCTTCGATCTTTTTCTCGAAAATTCCTAGTTTGATTAGTTTCATTCAATTTTGAATACATACTTATTTAGAAAATAAAGTCCCCCAAGATTTCCTTTTGCTTAAGTCAAAAAAATATATATATACACATTGAATGTATTTAAAAATTCTAGTTCTTGTTGTTATGAATTTTTTCAGATAGAATTTTACCTCAAATTAAAATATGTTAGTACTCATTTATGGTCCATGCATTTAACTTGATATATGTGTTATACAAAAAAATATCTATCTTATTCGAACTCGAAAAGAACTTGATATTTTTATTGAAACTCTACTCTAACTTGACTTGAAGTGAAAAATGCATAATCGAACGCCCATAAATTGATAATTGAATATACTTTTAATCCATTATCCTGGCTATAAATCTAATATGCTCTTTAAAAACAAAGTTAAGAATGAAAATATGTATCGTCAAGTCATCCAACTCAGTAATAGTTACCCTGTTCTATGGGAAACTGAATATATAAAATGTACTTTATAAAAATGAATGAGTGGACTAAAACTGGTATGACACCCCAATTTGTTCGCTCCAGGTCACAAGGATTCTCCCCGACGTTGCTAGCAACCCACAACCACCCGCGCGCAGCTGTAGTCTCTGAAAACAGGTAGTCGCTGCTAGTATCTATGCAAACAGCTTCTCTCTTCCCTTCATCAGCGTGGTTCGCAAGAGAAGAGGTGAGTGTGTGGGTGAAAAAAACAACAAAAAATGGTTGGAAAGATGAGAACCGAGGGTGATTAATACCTGGTGGTTGGCTGGACGCTCGGCTGCTTCCCGCTCATCTTTTAATAGGCATCAATCAGGGGTGTACGCACATGGAATGGTCAGATATGAATACGATATAAGATTACCTACAAATCTATAAGTACCTAGTTTGAATACCTACATGGACCAAAAAAAAACAAATTGTAAGTTTGTAGTTTTCCCTTATTACGGCAATTAATTGATGGCCAATAAGACTGGGTATTATTTGTATTTAATTAAGTCAATTTTTAAGTCATGTTTAGATATCGGTTTAGAAGATGAGCGTTAAATTTAACTTTTTATTATTTTTTACTGTTAAAAATTTTATATCTAAATAAATTTTCATTTTGATTTACAATAAACATATTTTTTTTGCTCGTATTCTAAAGTTGTAGTGCTGTATTGACGCTACAGTACAATTTTAATGAAAGGGACCTTTAAAATAATTGATTATATAACTAGTGTATACAATTTTATAGATAATATATATATATATACCTATATAAAAACTTACTTTCTGATATATATATATATATAAAGTATTAAGTAAGTTTGTGTGTGGGAGGGTGTGTGTATGTCCAGATGGGCTTGACATCTGAAATTTCACAGGATTTATAGGGATAGGCCCATATAATAAGAAAATCTACAAATGGGAAATTTTAAACTGGGGAACTGGAATTTGGGGTCTTGTGGGGTCTGAATCAAGAACAAGCTTATTAAGCTAGGTAGCTAATGTAAATTGGGCAGGCAGCTAGAGAGGGATACCACGCCAAAAATTAAACAGTACTTAAAATTTTTGATTTAAAAGTTGGGGTTGATATAATGGAAATGGGAGGGGGTGTTTAAAACTCTCAATATGAATACAAACAACAACTTATAAGGGTGGTATAGAACTGAGATTTGGAATGAAGGTAAAAAGGGACCACTTAAATTTGTTAATAGAATCTCAAATTTTAAATGGAATCATGGTAAATAAGATAAGGAAGAGAGGTGTGTGTAAAAACTAATTTTAGGTTTGGTAGAAATTGTATATGTGGTATGCAGGTAGAATTACCTCTGCAGATAACCAAATAAAAATAGAAATTTCTAAGAGAGAATTTAAGAAATGACAAAAGGAGTGGAGGTAAAGAGAGGATCAAAATTTCCAAAATGCATACAAACACTTACTTCTTTAGATGGTAAATAATTTCAAATTGCCAAGGGTGCTAGGAGACTTCCTAACAAACCAAAAATTAACATAGAACATTTAAAATTAACAAATGTAGTTTTTGAAGCTAGGAGAAAAGTTAGTAGGTCGGAGTGAGGTGAGGTTTGTAGGGGAGACATTAGTAAAGAAACCTTAAGAGAAGGTAAAAAATTTAAATTTTTCAATAATGTTGTTTGAACAATACAAATTACAAAATTAATTTTAAATATAATATCCTTAGTGGGGGCTGGTGAAATCGGAGAGGATGGGGGGTTTAAAATAACCAGACCTTAAATAATAAAATGTATTAGTGTGGTAGAAAATGACACTTTTCAGGCAGGTGTAAGGACCAGCCAAATTCGAAATGAAAGTCTGAACATTACTAAATTAGAAATGAAAGAAGTTCCCTTCAAAATTATCATAAATTTAAAAAAAAAATTAGATACAACATAAAATTGAAATATTTAACTAAAAACAAAGGGTAGAACCAAAATAACCAGAATCAATTGGACATTTAAAATTTGAAGTGGTGGTTTCAAAAATGGTCAGGGCTTTTTAAATCTGATACTATCTACTGGTTTTTGGTTAGGCAAAAATAGATTGTTAACGAGATAATAAACAGACCTACCCAAAAGACGAAAATTTTAAAAAGTATTTTAAATCAAAAAATGGCAGGGTAGTGAAATGGTGTTTGAGAAGAAATTTTTAAAATTATACTAAAAACCATCTTTATCTAAGGTATAAAATATAAATTATTTATAAAACCAGTAAAGTAATTAAGTATTTTTAAACATTAAATTTAAGTGCTGTGTTTAAGGAATGCTAAAGTTTCAAATTTTAATATGAAAATTGTTTTTAAATGTGGTAAAAAAACCTAAATACTTGCCAACTGTTAGGACGACCACCTCATATATTTCAAAATTGGTGCCAAAATATGAGGTCTTAAAATTGTTTGAAGAAACAGAAAAAATAAACTTCTTGGTGTTGATTAAAATTGAAATTTTTCATGTAGTTAAATATATCCGTACAACCGAAGGATGTATAAATAATTGGAGATTAAAAACTAAAGACCGAGAAATGTTAACGCTCAAAATTGATACAACTAATGTTAAACATTATTTTTAATGTGTTTGAAAATTGAAATCTGGCAGACACGTAAAATAACAATATAATATAACCAAATAAATATTAAATTTTAAAAATAGGAGTGTTGGAACAAAAATTGTTTGAAGAAAAGACAATAGCTTTAAATTTCTCCAAAATAATTTGAAAATCTACCTTTCAGTCAAAATAAAATTTTAATCCGGCAAATTGGTAGAAGCACGGACAATCATAGCTACATGAAAGAAGTTTGGAATTTCAAAAGAGAGATCCGAGAAATTGTTTAAAATTAGGAGGGGACCCTTAAAATTGCTAAATCAACAGAAAACATTTCTATATGGTCTAAAGTTTGCAGAGGTAGACGAAAAACTCTCAAAATTAAAAATACATAAAGTAAAGAATTATCAAAGGAAATCCATCTAAAGAAAATGTGCCAGTACTTTTTAGCCTAAGGGAGCAGTTTGAGAAACGAAGGTGACAATCTAGGGTCACAATCTTGTTTATCACTTGCCTAAATCTCTTAGCCTTGTTCATAAAACAATCATCAGCAGTTACTGTTATGAATTTTAAACTTATTGCTCAATACATATTACATGTAACTATAAAATTAAAATAACTCAAAGGAGGCAATTAAATATAGTGATATATTGAAGTGTAGCCTACAAATTTACAATTATAGCAAGTACGTACAGTTACTCTCTTTCTATTTACAATGAGATTAATATTAAGATGTTTTAAGTTCTACACCAAATTTTAACTCTAATAAATATTTTGTAGACCTGTACCATTTGAAGGATACAATTAATATGTAATAAATATAATTATTTAAGTGTCAATCAAGTATTTAATGGAATAAACCCCATATTATTTAACCAACATTTTTAAACTTCTCTTATAAACTAAGCAAATTTTTAATTTAAAATATAAAGGCTATCGTCAATTAAGAGGGCTTAGTATCAATTAAAAAATTACAATATCTTTTGGTGAATTCTCATTGTTACAATTATTAATAACTTTTTTAATGCAATGTTGAGTGTGTCCGTATGTATGTAATATTTTTGGGGGGCTTAGTGCGTAAAATAATGAGTTTTATATGAACCTGTATTCAAGACGGAACCTGATAGTCTGTTGCATAACAAATGTGCACTTTGTCAAAGGCTATGATTTTTCTGTCCAGGTGTCATTTATAATTAAATTATTTAAATATATATTAGTGGCAAATTTTCCAATCCAATCTTTAGCTTTATTATATCGTAGTGCCTTTGGGTTTTTTCACAAACTATTACATCTGCAAATGGGGGATAATTCTTAGTGTTTCTTAACATAGCCAGGCGTAGACCCGTCTTAAAAGTTGTTGAGTGTTTCTTGACATAGCCAGGCGTAGACCCGTGTTAAAAGTTGTTGAGTGTTTCTTGACATAGCCAGGCGTAGACCCGTGTTAAAAGTTGTTGAGTGTTTATTGACATAGCCAGGCGTAGAACCGTGTTAAAAGTTGTTGAGTGTTTCTTGACATAGCCAGGCGTAGACCCGTGGTAAAAGTTGTTGAGTGTTTCTTGACATAGCCAGGCGTAGACCCGTGTTAAAAGTTGTTGAGTGTTTCTTAACATAGCCAGGCGTAGACCCGCGTTTAAAGTTGTTGAGTGTTTCTTGACATAGCCAGGCGTAGAACCGTGTTAATAGTTGTTGAGTGTTTCTTGACATAGCCAGGCGTAGACCCATTTTAAAAGTTGTTGAGTGTTTCTTGACAAAGCCAGGCGTAAGCCCGTGTTAAAATTTGTTGAGTGTTTCTTGACATAGCCAGCTGTAGACCCATGTTAAAAGTTGTTGAGTGTTTCTTGACATAGCCAGGCGTAGAACCGAGTTAAAAGTTGTTGAGTGTTTCTTGACATAGCCAGGCGTAGAACCGAGTTAAAAGTTGTTGAGTGTTTCTTGACATAGCCAGGCGTAGAACCGTGTTAAAAGTTGTTGAGTGTTTCTTGACATAGCCAGGCGTAGACCCGTGTTAAAAGTTGTTGAGTGTTTCTTGACATAGCCAGGCGTAGAACCGTGTTAAAAGTTGTTGAGTGTTTCTTGACATAGCCAGGCGTAGAACCGTGTTAAAAGTTGTTGAGTGTTTCTTGACATAGCCAGGCGTAGACCCATGCTAAAAGTTGAGTGTTTCTTGACATAGCCAGGCGTAGACCCGTGTTAAAAGTTGTTGAGTGTTTCTTGACATAGCAAGGCGTAGACCCGTGCTAAAAGTTGTTGAGTGTTTCTTGACATAGCAAGGCGTAGACCCGTGTTAAAAGTTGTTGAGTGTTTCTTGACATAGCCAGGCGTAGAACCGTGTTAAAAGTTGTTGAGTGTTTCTTGACATAGCCAGGCGTAGACCCATGTTAAAAGTTGTTGAGTGTTTCTCTTTCTTATATTACGTGTGTTAACCAGCCACAGCTTATGTATTTCTAGTTGCCATTGGACAACCCTGATTTGCGTAATTACCACCCCTGACACCCTTTTCTGCTATAAAAAAACAGCGAGAGTGAGGAATTCAAAAGTTGGTGTGTTGTTTCAAGAACGTCATGAATGAGAACGGGAGATAAATCGAAATTAATGAGAAGCAGTGACTCGGTTGATTAAACCAGCCATTAATCACATCAAGATGCTTTTGGTTTCTTTTCATCATAACAGTTCAACCCTTTATGTAAAGGAGGGAGGGACTGTGCAAAATAATAAGAAATTATGGATCCATGGGGGTAGGAAATTTAATGTTGAAGCTGAATCTCTGGAGGGGAAAGAATAATATGCGAGACTGCCGCCCGTTGAATACAATTATTTATGAGCTTAGAGTATTTTTTTATTAACGCCTTTAAGATGTTTATTAAATATTTTGATTTAAATTTAGATTTGTTTCTTTAACAATGAAAGGCTTAAATATTGTTTAAGCTTAATTTAACAAGTTCAGTAAGAACTATAATTAAAATAAATATCTTGTTGTAGTTTGTTTTCATTGTTAAAGTGAAGAACTTTATACAAATTAAGATATATGACATTTGTTTTGAAAAAAATCTCTGTGAATAATGAGTAACCCATTTCGATGGCCGCTTGGTCTAACACGATACTCTCGCAGTAGACTAGACTGCCGATGACGGGGAGATTGAGGTTTGAATCTCACTCGGGTGTACTGAGGGTGGTTTATCAAAATGGTTTTCCACTATCCATCCACGCAAATGCCACTATGCTACCTATATAGCCTTCATCATTTTTAAAACCACTAGTGTAATTAGTACATAAGCGTATAACCAGAACCGTGCGGTGTTTAAAAAATAATTGAGTAGCGAGAATCAAGAACACGAGAAGACGTTTTTAACAGCCCCCCCCCCCCCCCCCCACTCTTACTATTAATCAATCGAGACACATTCTAAAATCGATAAGAAGGAGGATAGATCTTTGATCGTATTTGTTTCCGTTCACTGGTGATAACTAAGATAGGTTTTTGATCCCGACAGAGGATATTGAGGTAACTTTTTACCAAATTATTTCCCACATTTCCCCCAATGCAATGTCGATACATTTCCTCTAAATTCTACTTTCTTCTTCCCTTTCCACGCCAGTGTAAATACGTGGATAGCCCAGACGGACAGTAATACGCTATGAAAAAACAAAACAATGATCGACACAGGTCTCCTTGTTTGACGAGTGTGTGTGCTCGCGAGCTTGCACAATATCGATTGTCCAACGGACGATAGAATGGATGGATAGGGAGGGGTTGATACCCACAAGGGACTCGCCGACTACTGAATTTTGAATGTGAGCTTGGGGCGAGACGGGGACGCTTGCATTGCTGCCACAATACCCGCACAACAATTACCTACTGTGTGCTCGAAAAAAAATAATATGCTCAGACAAAAAAAAAAGTGGTCGATATTTTGCTAGCCGACAAGAAGAGGAGAATGTTGAATCGACTGTGGGTAGCTATCCTGTTTGGTAATTTATTTATAATACTCATTTTGTAAATAAAGACAAAGAACTACACAAAGAACTTATAGAAACATACAAATGCTTTGTTTTATAAATACAAATATATAAATTTGTTTGACGGTACTTCAAAGTGGGTTGTGGATTTATTTTACAAGAATTCACATTGAACATGCTCTGGCAATTTACAATTCATGAAAAAATACACAAAACATTAATATTTGTTGACATATGATTTTGTCAAACAACTTCATGTGGGAAGAAGTCCAATTTTAAAGGAAAAGTTTTTAATAAAATACAAAATATGTTATCAAAAGTGACCGCTTCAGTTGACCTGGCTTGAAATATGAATAGGTAAAATAATATCTAGTAACTTTTCTAGATATCAGACATTCCTATTAAATTTGGTTTGTAGAATAATTGCATATTATAAAATATGTGAAGATGATCCGAGAGTCAACAATCTAAATTGTGATTTAATAAGGAAGCTGCGTAGTTATTTGTATTTATCATTAAAATACTTCCAATTTTTCTGTCTATTCTCTTTTTATAAACTATAATTATTATCTTGATAACATTAACGATGTCGTTGTATATATTGTAGTGTACAAACGTCAAAGAACAATACTTCTTGTTTTGGGTAAGCTATATATTTGTCAGATGAAATTAACAATATTAAATTCCATACATGACAGAAAAGAATACTGAAATTAAAATGTATGTTTAACTAAAAACATCGATTAGAGCCAACCACACAACATCTATCAACCCAAGAATAGCAGAAACAATCAGAAGACTAGGCAACAAATTCTATAAAATCCGTGAAAATCACGTTAACCCTTTCAATAGAGCACTAGAAATTTACACCAAAACCAAACCAATAAGACTAAAGTTTCGGCCAGACTGACAAATGAGTTATTAGAAGATTGCTCTCGATTGTTGTTGACGAGGAGGCAAAGGTTCGAATCTTGACTCATAGAACTGAGGGTGGTTTTGAACAAATGATTTATTGTTGTTGTTTTCTCATCCTCTCTCCACGCTAATGGTGATTCTTTTTTGTAAAGGCCTATATTGATTATACTATTGAAGTATTTTAACATATCAGATTTACATATATATTAATATATATATGTATATATATATATATATGTATGTATGTATATATATATATATATATATATATATATATATATATATATATATATATATATATACACACACACATAGGTAGGGTGTATGATCTTACCAATAAAATTAGGCCGTTAATATCAAGTGTGCCAAACCTATCGATAGTAATAAAAATGTCAAATTTAGAAGTTTTCCCAGCACTCAATGAACCAACATACAATAATATTGCCTAGCGCCTGTAAACTAGACTGTACCGGGTCAAGCGCGCGCGCTCGAAAAATAGAACTAGTTCCATCTTTTAAGCGCAAGCGCTCAGTCGCTCACTCGCTCCTTTCTTTCCACCTCTCATTACAACCAATTGGATCTATTTTATATTTTAGTCGCTCGCTCGCACAGTCTGGCCGTCCCCTAAGATTGGAACCAAATACAGGTGATATCAGAAATATTCTGGACTGATGCTATTAAACCTGTAAAGCTTACCAAAGGGTCTAGTGGCTACCATAACCCTCAAAGTAGTCCCCTTTCCCACGTATACACTGGTTCCAGACGTTTCTCCCATTTTTGGAACGCTTCCTGGAATTCGTTTCCTGTGAAAGTGTCCAGTATTGCCTATGATTCTTCTTGGATCTTCTCAATGGTGTCAAAGTGGTTGAGATTCAGCTTGATCTTCATTTTAGGAAATATATAGAAGTAACAGGGTGCTAAATAAGGAGAGTAGAGAAGTGGAGGACAAGATTCATCTTGTTTTTGGCCAGAAACTGGCGGGTCAAAAGGGAAGCATGAGACGCAGCATTTTCGTAATGAAACAGCCAGTTCTATTGTCGCCAAAGCAATTACCGGGAAACGTACAGTAGAAGGTGTAATTGACTTTTTGACCTACTGGGATGAATTCTATGAACGCATGTCCCTTAATGCCACAAAAATTTAATCGTGCTCTTAACATTGCTCTTCACCTGTCCGGTCTTTTTTGGTCCTGGTGAGGTTGGGCTTTTCCATTGGATAGATTGTTGCTTAGTCTCAGGGCCATAGTCGTAAGACAAGATCTCACCAGCAGTGATAACCCTGGACAAGAAGGTTGGATCATCGGAGGTGACCTGACGAAGCTAATTGCAAATGTCAATGCACTGCTACTTCTGGTCAGCTGTCAGGATCCTGGGCACAAATTTGGCGTGGCACGGTGCATTCCCAACTCAGATTCAGGATTTGTTGGCGTGTTCCAAGACTAATTCCCATCTCCTCAGCAAGGTCTTGATTAGTCCGTCGTTGTTTCTGACGAATAATCTTTTAAAGTTTGGCAACCATGGCAGGTTTTGTGAAGCTTCTGGGCCTGCCTGTGTATTCGCCATCCTCAACGGATATACGACCGCCCTTGAAGCAGGAATGCCATTGAAACACTTGTGTATAGCCCATTCTTTCTTCCCCAAACACCCGTTGAAACAATTTTAGAGTCTCCGACGCACTTTTCCTGAGATTCACACAAAATTTTAAGCACACGCGCTGTTCCTTTTTCGGATTCATCGTGAAAAATACCACAAGTCACGTACACGAATTAAAAAAACTGACGTGAAAAATCAGCATGAAGACACAAATGCGTTAAACGTGGTACACTGACTCCCAAGACATGATAGTATTATAGTCTTAAATTTCATAGCGCTACTACAAATTCTATCCATATGGAAGCATCAGTCCAGAAATTTTTGACATCTCCTAGCGTATCCTCCTATGAGCCAATCATCTGGTAGCTACTACAATTTCAGACATCTTACTCTTGAATCTTCACAGTATCGAACAACCAAATATAAATTAAATAACTTAATTTCAGATCACCCGCTTCATTGACCCAATCTTCTAAGACGATAGTTTCACACTAAACTTAACAGCCAACGACAGGGAGATAAGGGCTTAAGTTCAAGTCGGGCGCACTATGAATGTATATTCCTATATTATTGATCAATCTTCTTCCAAGAAAATTAGGGTACACTTTCTCTAATTTCAAATTTACTCATCTCTATCACATTAGCGTAACTTGTATTTAGGCGTACAGCCCAAACTTGTAATAAGAGAAGAAGCTTTATTTAAATACGGTTACTAATTTAAAAGAAAATAATCATGCACCTAATTTTATAAGTAAATTAGTATATTCTACTTTTAAAAATATTGAATAAAAGCTTAATTTCCTCTAAAAACACCCAACATCCCCTCAATTGCTTCTGGAAGTGTTAAGAGATAAAAAAGATGAATATATAATATTGAAATAGTACAGATAATATATTTAACAATTAAAAATATAAAGGCAAATATTATAATGAAACCTTGTAACCTAATAACAGATATATTCTAAAACTGGTTCGGTTACTCATTAACATCAGCATGAGAGAATGTAAACTAGGAAAAACACAATTTAAATGCACATATAAATTTAAAATAAATGGTACGAAACTCTATATGAATTTATTCACTCCATTGTTTAAAAACTGAGATATTTACTCAAAACTCTTAATATATGTGAAAGGAAATAATATACACTAGCAAACGTGAATAAAAGTTGCATTATACTTTATTTAAACATTTTTTGACGGCCAGATTTATATTTTATGACTATATTTTTAAAGAATTAAAGTCCTCACTAGTATATTTGATATTTGATCGATATTGGGTCAACAAGGGTCAATACTTCGTATTAAATTTTGATTTACGCTTAATATTTTTGACATTTTATTAGGGGATGCACATCTATCTTATTGTTATCGCATTTTTATTAAATTGCTCATTTATAAATTTAGACTAAAAAAGTTAAATATTGACTATCGAATCATGATAGAGATATATCATTGCTATACAAATATTTACCATAAATTTTAAATAAATATAACATACATATATCAGAGACTTACTTATCTACTTACTCTATAGAAATAGAGAATTATTAAGTTGAAGTTCAAGTATTATCTCTGTACAACTAAAGCTCACAAAATCGTATTAAAATATTTGCCAATATTTCCGTAACTATTGGTTTTATAAAGATATATTTCAAATATTTTACTTTATTTTTAACAGTATTACAATTTTGCAATGATTATTTATTTAGTAAATTCAATAATTGTGGAGATAAGGAAATTTCCACTTCTGTACAGTAACATAAAAGTCATTTATATAGGAAATGAAAATATGCATTTTACTTATAATTTTAATCAACACCTAGATATGAATTTTAATCGAAATCGTTAGAGCTAATTTTGAGAAAACTATTATTTTTTCTCTTTTTCACCTTTTATTAAGCTACTCTTAATTTTTAGGTTAAACAGATATACAGATGGCATTGCTAAAACCACTTTATAGGGTTCAAGGGGTCATGAAACGTCGGCATCCGTCAACATTTAGGGTTAGATGTTTTTGTCGGTCACATTACTTGACCTTTAGTGTTCGAAAGGTTAAAAAACCACATATAGTTGAGCTTATCTTGAAAGCTAGTTGTTTTATATAAATATTCTTCAAATAAAATATTTGTATTATAAATAGTCCTACATATTTGCAACGATAAGTAATTTAATATCTCAAATAGTTTCGAAAATGTGAAATATTATTATTATTATTATTATTATTATTATTATTATTATAATTATTATTATTATTATTATTATTATTATTATTATTATTATTATTATTATTATTATTAGCACCGGATGTGAAATAAAAAATGAGAGCTTACGCATCAGACTGGAACCCTTAAAGTCATTTTGACGGAAAAAAAAGAGAGTAACTATTTTGTTTATGATATTGATGAATAATTAAAAGTGAAATTTAATCAAAATCATTAAAGCCGATTTTATGAAAATCGATGTTTCTCTTTTTACCCTTCTGTAAACTACCCTTGATTATTGGGTTGGATATCCAGAAATAAGTTGTAGAGTGGTGGGCTGGGTATAACTTGCTCAATGTAAGGATAAGTTTCGTTCTTTACTAAGTGTGGCAGTGAATCTTCGAATTACCAATGCCAGAGAGTAAGTAAGTCAAATTAATCAAACTAAATAAACACCACTGTATAATAAAATAAATAATTGTATCTAAAAATATTTTTCAGCTAAAGTGTTTGTGCACTCAAAGTACAGTCTTAAAAAATAAACATTAATCATGCCACTCGTAGATTATAATATTTTACTTTGTGTCTCAATACACGAGTACAGTACAATATAAATAAGTACAGCATTTAAAAAAATTCGATTAATCGTATTTGTTTAGCTGATATATTATTAATTGATACCGTTAGAAACTTATGTAAAAAAACACTGAAATAAAGAACGTCTTCTTGAATATTCAATTTAAGGAAATATACAAACCCACAGATTATATTTTTACAAAAGGGTACATACAAAGGTACGGCATGCCTAAAAGATTTTTTTAATAACCAAAGAAAATAAAATTGACTATATTACTTTATATATATTTAGTATATATTATCAAATAATAATACTAAGAACATCAACCTCCAACTTGGAGTGGAATTTTACTAATATAATGTAGTCCCGACTTTAGCATTTGTGAAATGTCTACAAGACATATTTTTATTGTATATTATTTTGTTTTGTTATAACAACCTTTGAAATATGTATTTAAAAAAATCAACTCAAATTATGTTTATTATAGTAAAATAATTGGCAAGATAATTAGTCATTCTGATGGAAGGATAGTTAGTTAAATGAAACTATGCTTTAAAGAACAGAAAATAGGTTATAGCTGAGTAATGATGAAAATGTTTTAAAATATGAATTTGGAAATCTTAGTCGCTAAAAATAACTTAAAAGTGTCCAGAATATATTTTTTAAAACAATACGAATATTTCAAATCCTTAAATTAATATTTTTTTACCAAATACTGTAAGGATTTGAATACATTAAGCAATTTGAAAATATCCTGTTAAATTTATGAAGAAGTAATGCAAATGTTTGTATTTTAAATAATACTTTATTGAAGATTTAGTAAGTACACAAAAGGAATAACAGACTAGAAAATACAAACATTTTGTTCCGTGGTCAACATATATAATACATTAAGCAATTTGAAAATATCCTGTTAAATTTATGAAGAAGTAATGCAAATGTTTGTATTTTAAATAATACTTTATTGAAGATTTAGTAAGTACACAAAAGGAATAACAGACTAGAAAATACAACATTTTGTTCCGTGGTCAACATATATAATACTATAATATTACAGGTTTTGATAATACCCATCGCCATAATCAGTGTACATGCAAAGGCATCAATCTTATCGGGATTGGTATAACTGTGATGAGAAGGTCGTACGTGTTTTTTCTCCTTAAAATTATTATTTCACTCTACTATTATCAAAATTATCGTCCATTTCCTCTTAAACACTTACTAATTCATCTCTACTCTATTATTCAATTGTTTGGATAGCTCGGACGGTTAGTAAAACGTTCTGTGCGTAGAACAATAAAATATAACATACATCACAAGTAACAGCTGAATATTACGAGTTAGAAGGTTGACTTCACTGTACGAGGATCAATTTGGCCCCCTTAGAGCTTAAGCAGGGATCGCGCCAACAGGGATTATCGAACCGCCTCAAAAGTGCTGCGATGGCCTCTTCAAGGCCCCAGCGAGTGTATTAGGTAAGTGTTTCGCCCAGTGCTACAGGGCTCTAGCCCGACATTGTGCTTATACCGTTTGTTTTTTCATTAAAGTTCATTGAAAATAAGTGTTAAAAATCTTCGGCCCATTTAGGGCCAAAAACCTATTATAATTTTCGCGTGTGCGGCGAACGGCTAGTGAACGGTGTGCCGGCCGGTCGGACGCTTAAGGCGCGTGAAAGTTCATATATTATCAACCAAATTCGCAAAATGTCTTCAGAATCCGAAGTAGACGTGACCGAGGAGGAGGACGACGACACCATGTCAGAGGTATCCCAAGATGGGAGCACTGACGCTCAACCCACGAGACCAGGCACAATAGACTCCCAACAACCTGGCCACTCAGTGAACGATAAAGGTAACCAACAAAAAAAATCGCTAACCTTTGAACCAGTCTCTACGCTGAAACGTAAATACAGGATCAAACAAGGAGTTGACCTCCCGGCACCAAAGACAATAAAAGTGACTAACAAATTCACTCCAATAGCAAATGAGCAGGACACCACAGCCCAACAGATCACCGCTATGGAGCCGGAAGACCCCACTAATCAAGACGACACACAAAAGACAAAAAAGGTTAAGACTCCGCCGATAATAGTCCCGAACTCGGCGGAATATAACAACGTCATCAAACTTCTCAAGTCAAACATGAAGGCCGAATTCAAACTCTACTGCACGGCGCAGGGAATAAAAATAAATACGAGCTCCCTGGGGGACTACAATACACTCCAAAAAATCTTGAGGGAAGCGAACCTCGAGCACTTTACGTACATGCTCCAGAGAGATAGACCATACAAGGTAGTAATAAAGGGCCTTCACTCCACCATGCCCTGCGAGGCTATAACCTCTGAGCTTGTCGAAATGGGGTTTAAGCCCACGAATGTGAGGCAACTCTATGCAAAAACCACCCCACAATCAGTGGAACCGAGGCCACTCCCAATATTTGTGGTCACCTTGGTGAAATCACAGTCAACAACAGACATATACAAAGTCAGGGCCATTAATCATACGATTATAAAGATAGAGGAATACCGAAATTCCCCAAACGTCATACTCCAGTGTCACCGCTGCCAGCGGTTCGGACACTCTAAAAACTATTGTGCACAATCGCCTAGGTGCGTCAAGTGCCTCGGGGAGCACCTGACCACCGATTGCACGAAGAAGGACAGGACTACCCCGGCACGCTGCGTCAACTGTAAAGGGGAGCATGCGGCAAATTACAAGAACTGTCCCGCTCATCTTAGAGAGATAGAAAAACGTGACAAGCAGATATCAAACACTCCACAAGGGGGAAAAAACCAGCGGTGGTAACTGCTCCACCTAGTCTGATCTCACAGAGACTTAGGACAACCACAGAAGCAACCGCAACGCACTCTCCCGCGGTCAAGCAGAGGACATACGCGGCAACCCTAGTAAACCTCCCCAAAGAGCCCACCAAAACCGACACAAATCCAAACGACACTTCAGACCTAAAGACCCTCTTCCAAATTCTCAAAGAAATAAATTTCACTGGACTACTTGCACACCTCAAAAAATTCACCAGTAGGCTGAGAAATGCCCCGGACAAGACTACGAAGGCCCTAATTCTGTTAGAAGCCGTAACTGAATGCTACAGCGATGACAACTAACCATGCACGTCACCAAGACGACTACTTAAACTTAATGTACTGGAACGCAAACGGCATCCTCCAACAGGCGCACGAGCTGGAACAGCTGCTGCAAACATATGGAGTTGATATAGCTCTCATTTGCGAGACCCTACTAACGCAAACTAAGCGCCTGAGCTTTCGAGGTTACGATACATACAGGACCGATAGGCCTACAGGAAGAGGCGGGGGGACGGCTGTAATAATCAAGAGTAACATAAACCATTACCACACTGTCGTACCAGGTACGGGGGACATAGAAACCACCGCAGTGATAGTTCCCGTACCACGTAGGGAAATAATGTTCAGCGCAGTATACAGGAGCCCTTCAGTCCCTTTTTCGGCCCAGGATCTAAACTCGCTGACAGCAAGGAGAGAATTCTTCACCGCAGGTGACTTAAACTGTAAGCACACGAATTGGCACAGCCGCACATCAAACCAAGCTGGCCGCATCCTGGCAGAAAACTCTGACCACAATAACTACACGGTATTGGCGCCGGAGGAACCGACATACTACCCCTCCAACTATAGAAATCTCCCGGACGTGCTTGATGTCATTCTCACAGATCTCAACCAGCACCCAGAAGAGTTGCACACCCTTAACGAATTGGACTCGGATCATGTTCCGGTTTTCTGCAGGCTACCATTAAAAACCAACCACCGAAACTCCTTCCTTAAGAGGAATACCCCAATTACAGATTGGCCCAAATACCAGGCCACCTTAGAAAGAGATATACCTCAAGCTTGGAAGGTAGAGTCTACTGAAGAGGTGGACCACTCTATCACCCTCCTGACGTCGACACTCCTGGAAACCCATCGAGCAACAACGAAGTACGAGGCGCCAATAATCCACCTCAAGAGGGAACACCCCGACCTCAACCTACTAATCGCCCAGAAGAGGGAAGCTAGACGTGACTGGCAAGCATATCGCTCTCCAAGACATCGGGCGATATACAACAGATTCAGGGCTCTAGTTCGCCGTAGAGCGAAACAACTCAAAATCAGCCACTGGAACGAGTACATCTCAGAAACAATCAACGGGGGGGACGATATATGGAAGGTCACGAAACAATTGAAAGGGGGTGCCAAAAAAATCAAAACACCAGCAATCCACGGACGACAGGGCATGACATACTTAGCCAAGGACAAGGCAGAAGCGATTGCGGAGTCGCTAGAGGACCAGTTTACACCAAACACCGAACCCCAGGACGATGACTTCTCGGCAACAGTCAAGGAAGAGGTGAAACAGTTTTTCGAAGACCCTTTCGAACTGCCACCACCCCCGGTGTCCAGACTGGAAGTGCTACAAGCAATCAAAAATCTGAGGAAGAAGAAAGCCCCGGGAGCGGACAGGATCTCCAATGAAATGATCTGCCACGCCCCCGCTGTAGTGATCACCATTTTGACGGCCATTTTCTCAGCCGCATTGAGGTGGGGATACTTTCCGGCATGTTGGAAACTGGCGGATGTGATTTCCATCCCGAAACCGGGAAAAGACGCCAAATTCCCGCAAAACCGAAGGCCAATCAGTCTCCTCAGCAGCCTCGGTAAGATCTATGAAAAGATCTTACTTGAGAGATTGAAACTTTTCGCTCTCCAACAAAATGTACTTCCCGACACACAGTTTGGTTTCCGGAGCCGCCACTCCACGGTTCACCCTATAACCAGCCTCGTAGAAGAAACCACGGGGAACTTCAACAAGAAGGAATCGACACTTGCGGTCCTCATGGACGTAGAAAAGGCCTTCGACAAGGTTTGGCACTCCGGCCTTCTGCGGAAGTTGATAACTTTCAACTTCCCAAAACCTTACATACACGTAATAAAGGACTTCCTACGAGGACGCAGTTTTAGAGTCACAATGGAAGGCGAGAAATCGTCAACACACAACATCAAAGCAGGAGTCCCACAGGGGTCCGCAATCTCACCCTTCTTGTACAGCGTGTATGTCGCCGATGTCCCTACAGATCCGAAAGTTAGGGTAAGACTTTTTGCCGATGATACGCTGTTCTACACATCACACAAGAACATCAAATATGCATACAGCCACATGCAGAGATATCTGGACCGGTTCGGTGACTGGCTAACGAAATGGAGGATAAAGGTAAATCCCGCCAAATCTACAGCCATCAACATCACAAAGAGGAGGTCTCAACCACAAGACCGTTTCAGGGTTCTGGGTGAGCCTATCCCCTACTCGAGGGAACTCATGTACCTGGGCGTCACTATCGATTCCCGCCTAAACTGGGAAGCCCACGTGAAGAAGACCAAGAAAAAGGCGACGGGGATCTATATCCGAAACTACTCGCTCTTCAAGTCCCAACACCTTAACATCCAAACAAAGCTGCTACTATACAGAGCCTTAGTCCTCCCTGTACTCGTGTATGCTTGCGAGGCGTGGAGCTACGCCTCACCCACCTTGATTAATCAGCTCCAAGTGCTGCAGAACAGGGTTCTCCGAGGCATTCTTGGGGTGAACACCAGAACAAGCAATGCGCGCATCCACGCGGAGACGGGCTCTAAGACCCTAAGGGACATATTCCTGATACGAGACGCTAGTTTTTACGAAAAAAACCTCCTGCTGGAGAACCAGATAATAAGAAACCTAGGACAGTATAACCCCCGAGAACCTAGGCTTTACAAAAAACCTAGACTGCAGTAATCCCCCACCCAACAATCATCTCATAAAT